>BGPR01010416.1:0-21293 GCA_013235015.1 Araneus ventricosus | reverse complement strand
AATTAGTCTGTCCTTCGCCATTTTATATACTTCATAAACAGTAACATAGTTGTTGAAAAATATAGTACCCATCCTCACGTTGAGCATCCCGGCCATATTACTATTTCAAAGAATTATAGATACCTGATAAGCTTATAAGAAAACGTTCCTTCTGCACAGAAGTCAAAACCCCACACAGACCCAAAATCCCTCTTCCAACTGGTGGGGTGACAAACACAATGGCCATACCGGCACCTCCTACTACTGCATGTATGGTCCTGGGGGAAAGGAGGCTCCAATAGCCCGAGAATTCGGGTTTGCCAAGCAGAGATGCAGAAAACTTGCGAGTTATCCGTAGAACGATTTGACAGGAGTTCATGATATTCTGGTTTATGCTGAGTGGGTTAACTACAATGTTTCTATTTTATCAAACATGCAATACTTCGGTCAGTAGGTACTTTTTCAGGAGAAGGAGAGGCACTGTATTATGAGTAGTGTAAATTAAAAATTAAATTTTGGGGGGGGTTCATTGTTTTGTTTAGAAAGCAAATAATATTACTTACCTGCTGTTCATAAGGAACGTAAAGTGGATAGTTTAAAAAAAAAGTAGCTTCTCACTTGCACAGAGTATCACAATTTATAGACAAGTTTGAACATTATCAATTGTCTGATAGAACATGTCCAGTATGACATGGTAACCTTGGACGAGTTTTGTTTTGTTAATTGACTTAACAGAACTTGCTATACCGACATTAAGTTGTCTTTAAAAAAACATTACCCCAGATTTTTTTCCCCAATTCTTTGGTCCTAATAGAGAGTATATGAAGTTTCAGCCCTGTAAGTTGAATGTTTGCCTGTAAACCCCTAAAATGTAAAGTATTTATCGTTTCAGAGATTTTGTGTATGGTTACTAATATAAAACTGAATTATATTTGTCTTATGGACATGATTACATTTTCAGAATAAAAATCACAAATAAGTATTACTATTACTATGACTCTTAGAAAAATGAATAAAATGATGGGGAAATTGGAACTCATTTTCCCTGACTTTTAGAAAACAACACCCTACGGCGTTTATTGTATTGTGGTGCTGACCAGTGTTACCGGATCTGATCAGAGATCAACAGATCTAAGGAAGTCACAGAATTTCGTAGCATGTCACCTCTAATTAAATTTTGAATAAAATGGTTAAGTACAGGTCTATTTACAGTGATATGTGCATTCGAGAAATAAGAATAACAAATCCCGGATTCCCTATTAATATATATTATTTTAATGAGTTTATTAACGGCATTTTTCATATTTGCAAGTTTCAAAGAAATATACTAAACTTCCATGCACTCCAAGTTATCGTTCTAAAATAATCTTTAATTTAATTCTTAGTTACATCGCAATATTACATTCAATGTATTTGAGTTAATTTAATGGTAACTTGCATACATGCATAATCATATATATATATATATATATATTGTATATACTATAGCATATACAATATATATATGTCCCAAAAACGTGAAACAAGCTTTTATTTCCTTAAATATTGATTTGTGAATATAACTTCCAATTACAAAGTTACATCGAATAAGGTAAATTTGTGTGAAAACTTGCTTCTGTAAGATTTAACACTCTCACTACGTAAACGCCCCAACCAGTGGCTTCTGCAAGTTCTATCACGAGCCAGGTGGATTTTCGGGCGGGCAGGGTCGAAACTAGGGGTTTGGGTATTAAAGTTTGAAGTTTCCATATGGTTTCCTCGGAGGAGGTAAACGTCTGCTATCATGGCCTGATTGAAGTTGATGAATTAGATTTCGCTCAAATCGGGAATGTTTTCTTGAAGAATTACCGTTGAACTTTCAAAATAGAGATTCTGAAATTATTCTTAACCTCTAATTTTTACCTAAATCTGTGTTTATTTGAATAAAAAAATATTAAAGCTAAGAATAATTTAATAAAATTTTACCTTTTAAAATTCATTTATTAGAGTAGATCTTTCGATTTCTGTAATGGACATAATCCATCATTTTCAACGTTAATAGATTAACAACGATCTGCTTTAAACGGCTTAACTTTAATTCCAGAAAATATAATTAAAAGGAATTATAAATTTTACCTGTCAATTCTTTTTGATTCACTACGTTGATTGAAGGATCTAAGATTTTAAATATAAACAAACAATAAACAAAACACTGAAGCTAAGTAAATTTTATTAGTAATGTACATTGATTTTTTAAAGATTTCTTGTAACTTTTCTTCTCGATGACAATACAATCGTGTTTTATATTTTATAACTTAAATTATAAAATTAATGATAAACTGAACTAAATTTCAATTCCTTAAAGGTTTCATAATTGTAAATTAGTAGTTAAAAATTATTCTAAGATCTACATAATATTTATAACAATGATTTGAAAAATGATTAATCAGTAAGGAATAATTAAAATAAAATGCTTTTTCCCTTATATACAACTAAAGAAAAGTGTACATTTAAAAATTGTTTTTATTAAATTTGTTTTTTCTTAAAACAGTGCTGTAAATGGTTTGGTCAATAACATGTTAAATGCAAGACATTAAATTTTATTTCTAAGCGATAAGGAGTCATATTATAAAATCATATATCAGTGATTTAACTTCATCTTTTTAGAAAAAAGGTAAGGATTGATGTTTTTCTACGTGACATTTGAGTGACCAAACATTAAAACACATTCGCTCTAAAAGCTTACCAAACTGATTTGGAAAATTGGAAATTGTCGGCAACATTGTTTAGTCAATTCATTAAATTTTAGCCAATCTCAAAAATTAAAATTCATGAAAAAATGAAAAACTTTACTGAATTTTTTCCATAGAAATAAACATCTAAAATAAATATTCCCTTTTTTAATTCTTAATCATTTCTGAAGGTTACCAGTTTAGGATGCAACAGGTTAATTTATCTCACTTGAAAGGGATACCATTTTTGTGAAAAAGAATTCTGAAGAATTACAATACAAAAGTTTATCAAATAGCTAGAAAAAGGAATATAAGTATCCATGGCAAATTTCATTTCCTGACTACGGTGCTCCACATTATTTTATATTTAAATAAATTGTTTGAATATATTGAGCAAAATTACATTAAAAACAAAAATATTGTAAAACCCTACTATCGTGGTAACAATTGAAAAAATCCCATTATGTTCTCATCCAGGACTGCATCATTTAACTAGCGACCCCAGTCTCTACCTGAGGGTCACGCCCCAGTGGGCGTTCGACCACCAATTGTGAGGAGAAAAGGGGAGAAGGCGGACGAGTCTATTTCACCAATCCATATGTCAACAAAACTTCCTTATACAAAGGTAGTAAGATTTTGAGGGCCGCTAGGAGTCAGAGGATTAAATGAAAAGTTAAGAAAATTAAATTTTGACACATGCCCCATAAAGCAAAAGTGCCAATGTTCCTCTTACACTCAAACTTAGAGACATATGTTAAGTTTTAAATTTCTAGGGGCTGCTCACAAATTTATATGGAGATTTTTATTGCAGAAATGCAATTTTATTCAACACAGAAAAACAGCGAAATGCAAATATTTGACAAAAGTAGTATATCAGCCAATCATCATGGATTGAAAATAAATTGCCAATGACACATTCTGTTTCTCAGTTTCATTTGCAGGTAGTTGCAAGTATCGACTTGATAAAGAATAGAAGGACAACTTGAGAAAATGAAAATTTAAGGTATAACAGGAAAATAAAATAATATTGAACTAGAATATTGAATTATTTTCTTTTCGCGTTGTGTGTATTATTAAGCTTTACCTAAAAGAATTAGCGACTTGTACTTTAGGTCTGCAAAGTTGCAGAACTCACTAAAATTATTTTAAAAATTCGTATTTTTGTTTTTATTCTCATTTGCTTACTTCTCCACTCTGACAGTTCGATTATTAACGAAAAAAGATGAAAACGAGAAAAAAAGACAGGAAATGAATAAAAAAATGAGACAGACAGAGGATTGAGCTGCACACCAAAATACTTTTGAAAAGCACTAAAATTCCTTCATTGCATGCAACTAAGAGGCATAATGGATGAAGGCGAGTAGCTACTTTTTCTCTCTCAGAACCTAGACGGAACTGGATTTTCGAATGCTCCTGTTTTTCGCTAAAAACCAGATAATGTTCTTTTTTCCCTTTTCAATGTCACCCATAATTCGCCTTCACGTTCTTGATTTTTTTTCATTGCCTCTTTTTATGTTTCATATTCACTTTCATGTTCCCTGAACGGGAACTTGGTTGTTTCCTACATATTCGATTTCTCTTATTAAAAAGGAACTCACTTAAAAAGACTGTAATTATCTAAAGTTCAATTCACATAATTACAATTATTAGTTGGAAATATCTGTAGGTAAAGTTATTTTTGAAAAATTGTATTTCAATTGTATTCAAGTAAAATTTTTATAGCACTGTTTGTTTCTGAGAGGATGAGCCTCACTGCTGATAAGTCACTGTGAATTTTTTCGAAGATTAACAAGTTGATCTATTTTTCAAATACTTCAATTAAAGTATTATTTCACTAGTTTTTAAATTTAACAAGAGTTATCAGCAACATTGTTATTTCCTGATTCCGCCTTTTAAATAACTTATTAAAATATATATAGTATTCCTCAAATGCGCACCTAATGACTGCATTAAAACAGCATTGGAAGGTATGGAAAAGGTATCTAAGTCAATAAATTTGTTTTCTTATATCCTTGTAAATTTTGCAAATAAAAATGTGCATTCTGTATGTGTATAGATAAATGTAAGGGAAACATTTTATTAATTGACATGTTTACACTAAGGTGACCCTATAAAAATGTAATTTTTGTAACTTTTTATTATCGATCCCCTTAGAAGTCGAAATATTTTCATACGCAGTTTTGCCTTATTTGATGAATCTTTGTGACTTAAAGTATATGTCTAAAATCAATATTTAAGGAAATAAACGGTGACAGTAACTATTAAGCAGGGGTGGTTAGAATCTGGTTTGGGGTTGCATAGCAGCTTCAAGACAAGGCAATTTAATTGTAATGGATATAAAAATGAATCGATATAGCTCCGATATATCGATATTCATTGAAAAGAAAAGCGCATCCTTCAACCATGTCACTAAAATGACAGTTTTCTGAGAATCTTCTATATAATGGTTTTGTTCTTTTCTCAACCCTGAGGAAGTGAATATCTGTGCCTTTTTAATACTATCTGAACAAAGTTTCCTTTAAGGAAGTTTCCTTAACTAAGTTCCCTTTTTCCTTCTAAGTTTCCATCCTTTTAGGTGCAGTAACCCCCTACTTTCTTCAGTACGTACGGTAAGTTCGTGAGCAGTACCCAACTGCTTTCTGTGTATTTCATGCCGTAAATGCTTCTCCTCCACTTTGCCACTGATGACTTGTTTAGTTAAAATCGGATTGTGCATCGACCATTAAATGGAAATATTCTATCCCTCCCCGATTTTAATCGGACAAGTCATGCACGACCAATGCACGATATGCGTCCTGAAGTACATTGTTATTAGTTGGGTAATGACTGCAGACCTCCGGAGGTGCTAGAAAAGTAATTATTTGCCGTTTTTCTCAGCATTTCTCTGAGACGCGGGACAGAATCGAACACACAATAACTTTCTTCAGTAGGCACGGTAAGAACGTGAACAGTACCCAACTACTTTCAGTGTATTCCACGCCAATAATCGCTTCTCCCACATATTGCCACTAATGACTTGTTTATTTAAAATCGGATTGTGCATAGAGCATTACATGCAAATAATCTATCCCTATATAAAATTTAAAATCAACTCAACATCATTTCAGGCTTATTACATTTAACCTTTAATACCGTCTGGTTGAATTAAGTTTGGTTTTACTTAATTGTGCCGCTTTTAACTTTAAAAGCGGAGGTTATTTCTACTAAATATGGTTCAATAAAACAATTACCACATTTCTACAGTCATAATTATTAATATAAATTTCTATAGAAAAAGATGAACTTTTGCGGTACATTTGAATAATAAAACATATTATCTTTTTATACACTATTTTATAGTTAATAAATGTTGTATAACAGGTATTACACTTCTTTATTTCTAATCCTGATGAATCTAGGATAATATGCTCGATCTTCAAACATTTAATAAGAACAGAACGCTGTCTCTTACCCCCGTACACGTAACCAGACTGGCTACTGAACGATTTGATGGGCAAGACACTGGGATTTTATTTAAGATAAAACAAAAAAGATATTTACGCTATATATAGCCCAGTCATTTACACGTTTACAAATATTTAACAATTTCTGAATTAACACATTATGTTCTCTCGAACAGTCCTCGATTTTAGTCTCCTTTATGTTTTCTTTAAATGTGAGGTTATTGGCTGGGAGTTTCTATGCTACTTGTGAAGTGGCGCTGGAATCGCTTATCAAACGCAGTATTTAAATCTGGGCATATTTGATTCGACTATACGTCCCGTTTATAAGTTGCCGATTCCTTTGTCCCCTATCATAGTTTCGAGAAGCCGAAATGTCCCGTTTTCTGAAAAAGAGCAATCTACGTTAATAATGTCAAAAACAACTAGAAAAATCAAAAAATCCGAAGGTAGCGCCTAGTATCGCGTTGATGAATCGCATGTGCCTGCAGATCACGCTTTCCTTTTCCAAATGCATGTCATAAAACGAGTTTCATCAAACTAACAGATGGCGATGAAACCTCAAAATTACAAGGAAATATAACCGATTTTTCCTGGTCCCTTCCGCAGTATTGTCCGTCTGGCTCTTGTATTATACAGCAATTCCTGGTCCTTTCAAATGATAACATCTTAAACTTTCGTTCACCAGCCTGGACATTAAAGTCCAAGCTATAAATTAAAGAAACGAGGCCAAATCGTATATTTATTCATTAAGTTATATTTGTTTAGGAAAAATTTATACAGAAACAGTTGAATTAAAATAGTGGTAGAGTTGTTATTAAGACGTCCATTTCCATCCAAATTTTTGTTTTTTCCTACATCTTTTAATGTGTAAATTATCTCTGGAAAATAAATACAAATCCGAATGATTCTAAGGGAATTCTTTTCAAGCAATACCTACTGAATTATTTTGTATGCAAATTGTCAGACTTTCAAACAGTCTGGCGTTTTTTCTAAAAAAAATGCGCCCTTTGGAATTGACGAATATTTATAAATTGTAAATTCTTTTATCGCTAAACGCCATTTTGTAACATGGCAGCTGAAAATTTAAGAAAAGAAACTACACCCGTTTCAAAAACAATTATCATAGTACCATAGTATTCTTATTGGAGCGTCTGAAAATCAGTTTCGTTTTAATTTAAAATAGTTAATTCGAATCTGACACGTCTAAACATTATTCAAAATCATATGCACCATGCATAAATTATAATTCTGCATTAAGATCACTAAATTATTTCCTGTTAAAAAATATCAAGAGATAACTCCTTAACTGCATAGTCGGCGCCAGAAATTTTCTGACAGGGTGGCAAGACATCTACGACAGGCAGAAAAGAAAAATTTCACAAATTTAGGTAACTTCAAAATAACACATAATAATTAATTTTATATTTGATTGAAGGCAATTAAGTATTAATTAGCGAATTCATTTATTATAATTAGTTATTTGGAATAATTATCTATTTGTGTAATGTCGGTGCAGTAAGAAATGTCTGACTGAAAGACAAGCAATAATAGAAAATGAAGAATTATGTACAAATCTCTTAGGAAATGAAGTGTACAGCACTGATATGGTCAAAAATTTGCAGATTATTATTTAAATCTTATAACAAAATAAAATAATAGCTGAAACAAGTAAAAAAATTATTAACAAAATTTAAACCTATAAATGCATATCTACTAATAATAAAGGAGAATGTGTGTGTGTGTTGATGCTCTACAGGGCAGACCGCTGGACATAGGGCTACGATATTTGACACAAACTTACTTTGGAGGGTCGGAAAATTAAGCGAAAAGGTAAAAATTAAGTGCAATTTTGGCGTTCTTCCTTAATACCTTTCGAAATATTACAGCACAAATATTATTTTTACGCCATCTAAAAGTTTAAAAAATTATCTCTTCAATGATATCAATTAAGTTGTCTAACAAGTTTTCCTCTAATTCTAATAAATTTTAAAAATATTTTTGGCATAATTTACAACAATCCTTTTCATTGGTGCAACGGAATTCAAACCATTTCCATTCTGTAAACAAATATTTAATTGTGTGTTTCTCTTACATTGTTGAAAGATGAGGCAATATCCTAATACATTTTGTTTTCATATTTTATTTCATGAAAAATTTTGTGGAATCTGTAAACCAAGCTTTCCGAGATTTACGTATATTCAGATTACGTACATATCCAGTAACCTGTGTGATTATGGTTGCTATCTTTTCATTCTTTTTTCAGCTAACGTGTCTCTAGCCGTAATATGTGCAGCGTCATTTTAATGTTGAAATCAAATACAGATTTTGCAAGAGGAATAGGAAAGTAAAAATACCGCCGACAACGTGCAATTACATGTCACATGGCATGATCAATTATTTAACTCCTATAGGAGCATTCATGTAGACAATGATCAGAAGAGGTGTAAGTCACAACAAGAGCATGGATTAAATATCTACCACATTCTAAAGTTCAAAATTAAGTTGTTAGGGGAACAGTGAACATAAAATGATGCAAGATTAAATTGAAATCACATTAACGGCGAACAAACTGGTCGACTAAGGTGGCTAGTTAAAAATAATTGGTAAAGCCAGTGGACCAGTCCCCCAGCACTAACCATTGGACCGATGTTGACACTTTTTATTGCATTCGGAAATTTATGACGTCCATCAACGGTCTCCTGCCACCCACCACCTTAAATTTTGGAAATATATCTCAAAATAAAATTTTATCAGAGTCCCTCATCCTCTACAACCACCAATTCGCCAAATTATTTCACCAAGTTGGAAGCTAGTAGCTATTAATATTACTGGCGAACAGATGGCCGCTGAAGACGGCTAGTCTATATATTTAAAATAAGTTGCAAAACCAAAAGGACCAATCCTCAGTCCCAACCAATGGACTGATTTCGACAATTTTTATTTCATATCAAATCTTATGACCAATAGATATGTCACCAAAGATCGCCTATCCCTCATGAGCATGCAATTTCAAGTGAAATCTGAAAAACATTCCTTCACTGCACATTCTCTATGGGAAAATCTCTTGAGAGTCCCCCCCAACCACTGGATCGATTTTGCCAATTTTAATTTTATATGAAAGCTCAAGACCCTTGATGCATCGCCAATAGTAGCCTTCCCATCTCCATTCTTCATTTTCGAGAAAAATCGCAAAAACACTACTTCATTGTACATTCTCTAGGGAGAAAACCTTGACTTATTTTCTCAAAAACTGGACCAATTTTACCAATTAATGTCACTTTGCAAGCATAGCTAACCAATCAGAATGCTGCACGTTTATGGTGCCAGTTTAAAATAGAATTTTTGATCAGTTCGAGCCACCATCTGAAAATTCACAATCTCATCTTATTTAATGATATCAATTAAGGTGCCATATTGTTCTTTTCTCTAATTTTACACTCATGTCCATAAATTAAGGATAATTCAGAATCACACAGAAATTGAACTCCAAAATAAAAATTTCACCTGTAGAATTATCACATACATCTTGAAGAAGAATATGCAAATTACAGGAAACCACTAGATGGCGCGGATAGTACGTTACAATGACGAGAGTGTAAGAGAGGGTATATAAGGAACGGTGGCAAAGAAGTAAAATTGTTCACAAGCGCTTTAAAAGCCTTTCAGTGCAATAACCGCATAGTTATGGCACAAAGGAAGCATTTCGATGATTTTTTACGTGGTAGAATTATCGGACGACTGGAATGTGGACGCACCCAGCTGGAAGTATCCGAGGAACTTGGAATCGCCCAGAGTGTTATCTCCAGGCTTTGGCAACGATTCCAAGATGATGGTAATGTGAGTAGATGTTACAGCACAGGTCGCCCCCGAGGTACAACGCCGAATGAGGACCGGTATTTGGCAGTTACTGCCAAAAGAAACAGACGGAGCACAGCATCAGACCTGTCTCGTCCGCTCTCTTCAGCTACCGGTACGACAGTTTCAAGGCAGACCGTGTACAGACGCTTAGGGCACATTGGTCTATATGCTCGTAGGCCTGTCAGATGTGTTCCACTTACCGCAACTCACTGTCGCCTGCCATTAGCTTGGAGTAGAGAGCATGCATTGTGGACACCGCAACAGTGGTCTTGTGTGATGTATTCCGACAAGTCCAGGTTTAGTTTGCAGTCTGATTCTCGCCGGACTTTCATATGGAGAGCGCCAGGTACCCGTTACCACCAAGAGAACACCATTGAGCGACACCGTTACGGTGGTGCAAGATGGCTGGTATGGGGAGGAATTATTCTTGGTTCCAGAACTGACCTGAATGTTCAGAGTGTAACGATGACAGGCCACATCTATCGGGATGTCATTCTGGAGCAACATGTACGTTTGTTTCGGGGCGCCATGGATGCTGAATTTCTGTTTATGGATGACAACGCCCGTCCTCACCATGCACACATTGTAGACGAATGCCTTCAATCGGAGGATATCACCCGTATGGATTGGCCAGCATACTCACCGGACTTGAATCCAATAGAGCATGTGTGGGATATGTTTGGCCGACGAATTGCAGCCCATCAACCCCCTCCCACCTGTCTACCGGAACTTCGGAGGGCATTGTTTGATGAGTGGTGTAATATTCCCCAAGATCAGATTGATAATTTGATACTCAGCATGCCTAGGCGTTGTAAGGCCTGTATTGCATCGTCCGGGAGACATACTCCGTATTAACCATCATACTAACCATGTTATACTGTTTTTTGTAAATAGGTTCTTTTTTGAAATTTGCTCCAGGGAGTAAAAATCGCAATTTTTACAAACATATAGCATCTGTTTTGCTCTTTACCTTTTGTTTAATAAATAGACTTTACAAATAAGTCAAATTTGTTTTGCTTCTGTCTCTTTCTTTGCCTGAACTTCATTATCCTTAATTTATGGACATGAGTGTAATAAATTTGTATAAATATTTTTTGGCATAATTTACAACGATACTTTTCATTGTTACAATCTGATTCAAACCGTTTCCATTGTTTACACAAATAATATTTAATTGCCTGTTTCACTTCCATTATTGAACCCTAATGGATTTTACTTTCTTTTTTGTTTCATCAATTTTTCTGTGAAATCTGTAAACGAAGTCCTCTAAGGTAATAACTATAATTGGAAACATATTTAGTGCGCTCAGTGATTATGGTTGATATGTTTTAATTCTTTCTATCAGAATGTTTTAATCCAGCTAGCATGCCGAAAGATGTAAAGTGTGTCGTATGATTTTCATACTGCAATGAAATGCTTATTTTTCATAAGTTATAAGAATGGTCTCGACCACGTGAAATTAAAGACGAAAGATACTAAAAGATCATGGGTTACTCAATTTGAAGTTTAAAATTTTCTTATTTAAGGGAACCATGAATATCGAATTATGCATCTGAGATTCAATTCAATTTATATTCCAGACGAACGAGCTAGTCGAAGAGGGCGGCTAGTATATAACCACCGTTCAGAGGAAAACTGGCCTCTCTAAAAGGGTATTGTGCTAGGAAGTGGGAGTACAAAATAACTACTTAAATAAGTCCAAATTCGTCATTTCTGATAAAGCTAATTTAAAAAAATATCCAAAGAGAAAAAAATACTTTAACCGAAAAATCTTCTCTCTCTCTAATCTTTTAGAAAAAGAAAAAATTTGTTTCTGCTTGCGTCTTTCAGCTCTTTCTGAGGTAAATTTTCAATTTTTTTCAATTGTAAAGATATATCCCTAATTGTTCGGTCCGTAGTTGTTGAGGAAAGGCAATGATATCGTCAATTTTTCTTAAAGTCGTTGAGATGAAAATTTTATTCGCTGCAGCTTTCATATCAGAGTTGGAATCGGCACCTGAAAGGCACAAATGGACTCTTTAATGCCCAAACCCGGTAGAGTCCGAAATTCAATTTTCTCTTCACATCGGGAAGGAATGATTAATTTCTATCTATTTCCGCTGTTGTTTTTGAATGTATGAATTTCTTGTTCTTTCTTTAATCCATTTTCTCTTAATAAAATGTGAACGGTCTGGGAGACGAAAGGGACGTATTTTATTGAAGTTGAAAGCTCGACTAACCCGACTGCTCAGAGGGTTTGAATGGCCGTTAATAGAGTTTACAACAACATTATGTCTATGGGCCGAAAAATTCCGCGCCCAACAAAAATGATCGTTGAGAGGAATTAATACTATGTATTGCCACATTCTTGTGAATACAGATACTTTAGTTTTACCTAATAATTGCGACGAAAAGTGATCGAAACATTCGATGGAAAAACAAAAGAAAAAAATGTTCACCCATCTTGTTGATCACTTAGCCAGCCGTCCGACCGAAAACAGTCGGCAAAATGCGAAATTTGATTCACTTGTCGCCTTGTCGGATATTCTGTCAAATGTGGTGCGAGCTACAAGCGAATGGACGACAACTACGGTTGGGGGCAAGCGGTCACCGACGGGGGGCATTTGCCCCCGCCCCTGTTTGTGACAGATTCCTTGTTAAGAAGATCCAATTTATAGCATTTCTACCTTTTCCAGTACCGATCACTTTTAACTGTGGCGCTCTAGGTGGCCATAAAAAAAATCCGTGCATAAATTTTGAGTTTTCTGGAAACTTGCGCTAATTATAAAAGTGTAGATGTGGATTCGTTGTTGAAGTATACAGAAAAACTTATTTATCGATAGTTTGTGATAGAAGCAAAGTCATAAAATAGTGTTCTGGTGAAGTACTTTTATAGATTCAATGAGTAATAAATAATAAAAAGCAATAATAGTAATTAGTAATAAAAGAAAGGGCATATTTCGGGTCGTACATGCGTGATGAAAATACTACTTTGAATGTTTGAACTAAATTTTCATTTGATTAAAAATATTATTAATTCATAAATATATTAGAGTTTTTTATTGTTCATCAGAAAACGGTTATAGCTGACACTGGGAAATGGCAGATAAAATGATGAACTACACACCAGTGGGAGTACTCTGTCTTCGACTTTCACCTATATTTAAACAACATGATGTTATTTTGAGTTCGAAATCGAAGTATATTCAGGAGAATGAAGTATCCATTTTGGACCGCTTTCATTTGACCGATTGGGTTCAAAATTTCATACGGAACTACAATTGTGGTATCTAGACCACATACCGAATATCATTTATCTTTCTTGTTGGGCTTTTGAATAACCATGTTCACACCTACTCCAATAGATTAACGGTGGTCAACTCTTTGAAGGATTCAGTCCCTAATTTACCTGAAATCTGCAATTCTTGTAACAAAACAATGTTTCAGATATCATCTATCTATGCTATGATTTATTTGGTTTATCCTGTTAACATGAAAACTGACTGACTTTAAAGATTTAGCTCAAAATTTGATAGAACACTACAGTTGTTGTGTTAAGACCTCGCACAAAATTCATTTCTTCTAGTTTGTTGCACTGCACAGACAGACAAATATAATTCCGATTATGTTCTTTTCGGACTCAGGAAGATTTAATGTTTGGAGATTCATCAAAATATCGACGTCGAAGTTTTTCATTGTTATAATATTTTCTATCTATTATTTCGCTTACGAGAAAATCAAAACGAAGAAAGTTTAAAAAGCCCATTATTTTTTATCGAAAAGGGTTCGTTTTATTTGATGTGAATCACTGCTAATAGAACCATTAATTCAAAAGTTGTTTGTCTAAAATCTAAACTCATGAAAGTTCTAGAATTAAAATTATTTGACTTATTTACACTTTTCTTGAATAGAATTTCCATACACTTCCATTCTCCCAGTTTGGGATATATATAATAATTTTAATTATTATAAGATAACATACAATCTGTTATAACATTTTTATTAGAGATTTATATCAAAGATTTGAAAGATTCGCCGCACCGGTCCTATCATGGCTCCTAGAACCTGCTAAACTAAAAAATAATTTAATGAAGAAAATTATTAATAACTACGTCTTGGGGCTATTTTTTGATTATAATGTTTTAAAAACTTAATCAGATTGCGACACTCTAGCAGTGCTGCATAAAACTTTACATTTTACAAGTTTACTATACCTAGACAACACTTTTATGACTATAGCTGCCATCGTTCTGAAGTTGATGGAAGGGTGCAAGGGATTTAAGTGGGTCCTCTGTATATTATAATTGTATAAATAGAGGAAAATTATTCCTAAAGAAAAAAGTTCAAATTCAGAATACATTTGTGCTTCCGTAAAATCGATACCTACTTACCGAGCCTTATATTAACGGATTTTTACCAGGTTATGCAAAATTATCATTTGTAAAAATGTGTGTTATCGACATGATACCATATCTTCCCATCAAAATAGAAATTTAATGAATTGTCAGGACGAGAATTTTGATAAATATTGGGATGGATTGCAAGGAGTTACAAATACCTTGATTTGGCCCAGCTTTATTTTGACTTCGAGCCTTCGTTAAAAATACAGTGAAACCCTTCCACAAAGGCCACTCTCCGTTCAAAGAAAAATTCAAAGATGTGATGCTCTAAAGGTTCTGCTCAAAGAAGTGGCCGCACTAAACAGATATCATGATTGGAAGTTCAAAACATGTATTTAAACAATACCTGATTCATTATTTCTGATTAAATGAATTTTAAGAATCATCCAATGAAAAAGTACTTAACAAAATTGTTCAGTTGTTTTTTTAATGGGAGAATAAAATCATAAACAATTCGTCGATAGTTTTTGAGGAATGGACAAAATTATCATCTATAATTTTTAAAGTGTGTCCAGCTGAGAGTTTCAATTACTGATAGTCGAAACTCATATCGTAAGCTTCTTTTTTTAAAGTCTGAAAAGTTGCCTGAAAACACAAATGAACTCTTGAATGCACAACCCCGGAAGAGGCCAAACTCACTCTGGGAAATGAATGAATGATTGTTTCCGTCTGATTTCAGATGTGGTTTAAAATCCAATGGTTTCATTTCCTCCATTTTCTCTTAATAGAAGGTCTATGATCAGACAGAAAGGAATGCATTTTATTAAAGTTGAATGGGCGACCTACCTGGCCACTCAGACGTTTTGAGTTGACAAAAATAGACGTTATTTTAACCTTATATCTATGGGCTAAAAATTCCGGGCCAAAATAAGTGGCCGTTAAGAGGGGTGACCGCTAAGAAGGGGTTGCCGATCAGCGAGGTTTTACTGTAGACTTGTCCGCCAAATACATTGATTTAAAGCAACAGATAGGTAATATACGTGGTGAAGAATTCCAAAGTATTTACAGGCACATTATTAGAAGGGATCCTTCATGACAGAAAACATTTTGAAAGTGTTTTGTGAATTGCTTTCTTTGATTTTTAGGATTTCAAACTACTTCTATCCAGTATTTAGTGTTTTGAATAATTTTGTGGTAGGGAAACAAAAATTTTTCTAATACAGCCATTTTTTCTTAGGAGATAGTATCTAATGCAAGAAGTGTAACTTTTAATGGTCAGATTATTTTATTAACATAATTTTATTTACTACCCTTTTCAGAACACCTTTGCAATTTATGGTGTCTAATTTTCACCATTTTGAAAAATTAGAGACGTACCGCTAGTAAATCCTAAAGGCAAGGCACATTTTAAAACTGAGACGGCAATTGTAATTTCTAAGCCAGAACAAATAATAACGGAAAACTTAATTACAAAAAAGTTTGTTAAAATACAATTTTAAGGTTTCCTGATGCTGTAAGATGTGGGAGTTATTTTTTGATTTAATTATTTTCTAATTTCTTGCTTTCTTTCAGTTAATATATAATTCATTATTATGAATGCTGTGGTGCAAGTATTATAAGGCAATGCAACCAATATTTCTGAAATTGAAAACCAAGTGTCGCCACGCGTATGAAATCAAAATTAATTAAATTAATCCTCTCATACCGAGCGAGGCGGATACCGGGCGGTCAAAAGATTTCCCCTTAACAGCGTGGATGGCCGATTTGAATCAGTTGGCTTCTTTTGAGGGGAGGTGAGGTTCTGAGGTCGCTTATGAGATAAGCGTGGTAGGGGGTCCAATTAGCCTTGTCAACGACAACCTATTTCCGAGCGTCTTAATTGAAGGTTATATCAGGCGTTGTGGTGATATGGTAAACGACCACACAGATTGGGAGATTCCAATTCGTGTCGTTTTCTCCCAAAAAGTCACGGTTTTAAAGGAGCTAGACGAAAAAAGACGCCTCGGGATTAAAGAGTTGATTGATTAACCTAAAACTAAGCTCTGAAGACATTAATATAGTGTAATTTCATCAAAAATACACAAATATACAAAAGTTCAAACTCTAGCGCATCAAGAAGCGAGTGAAAAATCGTTTACAAAATTCCATTTTTGGAACTTGAAATAAGTGAAGTTAAATAAAACTATTTAACAATCAATATGAAGTGCTTCGACATCGGCAGGAAGGATTCATGTCTCTTGCGTACGAATTCATTTTTTGTGGTTAAGTTAGCGGTAAACCATATAGACATGCGTGTATGATTCAGTTGCACTGTTTATGTGGCATTTTCTCAACAGCATAGTTAGGCAAAAATTTTGTTGCTATGACTGTGGTGCTATTTTCGCTGCACTTACTACAGTTCAGGTTTCAATATCTGCGAAGCTCATTGTACTGCATTTAATATTTCATTCTACTGTTTTTAAAGCCATTTATATTGCTGTAAATAATACTGAACTATTAAAAATTGTGAAGTAAAATTATTTATCTCTTAAAAGAATAGGTACTTATTTGTTAAAGCGACCATCGAGATTACTTAGCGACCTTCGGATTCCGCCAAGCTCGCAAATTCAGTGTTCTACAGTTCTGATCATTTCCGAACGCATTTGTTTAGGACTTCCGTACTTCTGTACACTTCTGTTGACTTTTTGACGAAGGAACGCTTTAAGTAGGAAGCTCATTTTGGAATTTTAGCTAACGTAGATTCCTGATATTCAATGAATAAGCGTTGCTACTAAGTTCCCGCTTTGATGAAAACGAAGCCGCTGATGTTCTTTCCAGATAAAAAAATTTCCCTGTATACAATTCGGATGCCGCATGTACAATTTGCCCCTTTTGGAAGCCGCAAGAGACCAATAAAAACCTCACTGCGAACGCAAAACAAATGTTTTCACATCGCCAAACCGTCTTCCATGTTGACATTATATCTCAGATACTTGACCATTCAATCTCGGTGGCCGATATAACGTGCAAAGTACCAAAGAATATATCTTTCCAAATACGCACCGATTTTGTTATATGTTTGTTTGTTTAATAAATCATGAATTGCAAATTATTATATTTTTTGCAACGTCATAAAGAGAAATATTTTTTAAGAAATTTAATTGATATTTTTGTATACATATGTACTACTTATCTTCCTTTAAAATTAGCTAAGAATGCCTATTATTTATTTACTCTAATCGCAAGTTTGTCTTACAATTTAAATAGTGCAACGTCAAGATGTCGCAGCGTGGAAAATTACGCATATATTTCATTAATTTCAATCAATTACGTTAAAAGTATATTGTACTTCACTTCCTCTTTGCGAACTATTTTGCCTATAGATGGCGCCACGAATCTGGACATTTGTCGTCCCTTCAATGAGGAATTACAAGTACGGTTCATTTATGTCCAAGATGAGACAAAAAATTACCACCCATCAATTTTTCTGCAAAATATCACCCAGTATAAATTTTATAAACAACAACCTTATTGAAAAAGGATATTAAATATACAAATGCTTTTATATTCAAGTTAAGAACTATTTTAATAATATTCACGTCTCGTTTGAAGCAACGTGAGGGATATTTTGGGCGGACTTCGGTCAGATGACGATTGCAGCTCCTGGGCTGGCGGTCCCTTCTCCAGGCTTCCGTGCCACAACATTAGTAGTAGTAGTAGTAGAAGTTCATAATAAAAAAAAGGCATTTTGAGAGCAAAACCTATGTTTATTGTACAAAATATGCAAAACTATACAGAAAATTATACCATATATAAGGTATTCCTTATATATGGTATTCAAAATTCATATATAATTCAAAATTTTATTGCTGACGTCGTGCCAAAGCTACTGATATCTATATCAGCGGCTTTCTAATGCTCTCCATTCACCCTTCTGAAATTGCCGAACTATAAAAAGCCGGATTGTGGAGTGCCGGATTTCTGAGAGTCTACTGTAATACCGCAAGATGAAGCGTTATGTGTTCCGTCGGTCTTTTCGCAACTCATTGTAGCACTTGTTTCTAACTTTTGGTTATTTTCAACGTAGGATTACGTTCCTTCCATTAGGCTATCAGGAAGGAATTTGATTTACACATCAAAACGCCACAAAAACACTGTATGGGAGATCCTCTATCTCGGTAACTATATAAGTTAAAAACATAACTAATGTCCTATTTTAGAGGCAAAGGGTACCCTAATAGCACAGGAAAAACAGCCAATATTTTAAGAATAATGTTGTGGAATATCTCACTCGTTATCCTGCATCGTTCGGCGCGAATAATAATGTGTTTGGCTTAGAAATCTGTTGATTGGTTGAAGTTCCTTCGGTAACCCTTAAACCGAGAGGGGGTCACGAAACACTCCACGCCTCCTCCCAAGGAAGGCGCAAGAGTTGTAACTCAGTCTGACGTCTCCCAGACTTTGCCATGGGGAGTTTGCCCTCACCAAATTATCTTGTGGTTGTGAGGTCAATAGTATGGCTTGAAACGCTTTCATTCGTTTGATACTTAGAAACATTCGCTTCATGAAAAATGCGAATGTGATTCTAACATTAAAATGAGGAGTTAGTTTAAAGATTATACAAAATAATTTATGGAAATGAGATGAAAACTGAAGAGCTATTTATGATTGCAAAGAATATGAAAAAATAAACAGAATATACATTTTATAGCTTTCTGCAATTAAAGAAAACAAAGCGATTGAATTATCTGTAGAAGCAATGAACCGTTTTAATTTTACTGCAGTTAAATGTATTGTTAAAAATGCTATATAAAAAAACATTCTAAAAAATTGTCAAAATTAAGGAAAGAAAATGTACGACAATTAAATTAGTATCATTGAAAAGAAATTTTTTTAAATTTTAAGACGGCATAAAAAATCTTTTTCTACAATAATATGAGACAAAATGCCGACTTTACTGATGATTTCATATGCAAGCCTGCTCATTGAGAAGTGCAATACGCATTTTCTATTAACCTTATTTTTAACTGAAACTTGGAAGATTGTATTACATGCAAGATCAAAGAGATAAGAAAATAGTGAGGAAACAGGACAAAGAATTAATAATATATAAATAAAACAAATTTCATGAATAAAATAAATACAAAAATTTATATCAAGATAGAAATTTTTTATGAAAAATAAATAAATCTTATGGAGGTTTTCTTTAAATCAAAATTTGGTCTAAACTTTATTTTACAGAACTTTAATTGAGACCATTTGTTCACAACATCGTGAATGCCTAGTATATCTCTCACCATGTATTTTAAAGAAACGAGTAACATTAATTAATCCAAATGTTTATTATCCATGTTCGTTTGAGTATATCCATCTTCAATTTCGCAAGGTTCAGAATGAGACGAACAACTTTGAAACTTGAAGGTAGAACATTTCATAATGTAAATGCTACTTTTGAAATATTTACTAAAAACAAGCATTTTTCACTGAATTTAGAAGTATTTGCAATTCAAGCATATAAAAATTCTTATTCTTCTGAAAAAAATTCTGAATACTATTCTACTATTTATCGATTCCTTAACTAATTATTTCTCTTTACTGGAAATGACAAAAAAAAGTTTCAAACACTGAAAATACAGAATAAATTTGTTCGTTAATCATAGTAAGTTTTCTAATTATTGCATCAATATTTCGTGATACATTTATATCTTCATTTTATTTCAGTACATTCACTTTACAGAGACAAAGTTTTAACGAGAGTATGTATAATATTTCCATAGAACACGAAAAATTTTAGAATTCTTTCCCTAATACAGTACAGTTGAAAAGAGATTTTACGAATTAGCAAGTAATTTTCTGTGATTATTAGAAAGCGTTGTAATTATTGAGATAAGTATTTAAAAAATAATCATTATTCGAGAAAGTTACTGTGCTGTTAGACATAAAAACTTCTCGTGGAAAAAGAAAACTAATGAAACAAAACCAAAATAATAATAATAATAATAATAAATCGAAACTGACTGGTGCATATACTATTTTTTAAACTTTTGTTGACATGTACTGTGATAATAATATTGATGTCATTTTCCTCAGATCCTTAAAAATAACGCTTGGATAATTTTTCAATTCCTGGAAATTATTTTAAAGAATCTTTTACTGTGATGGCTAATTGCAAAGTTTTTAGCTCAGATTCGTAACTCGAAAATTTTCTCTGGTTCCTTCTTATTTCCTATTAAAATAATAAGATATTGTATATATTCCGAGTATTTTTATTTATACGATGTCAAAAATAAAAATTTTATTCCTTCTGAATTATTTCCATTCTTTAAGTATTTCTTATCTCGTGCCTTTAGTGATCATAAGAGAACAATTTTTAAAGGCTATAATTCCTTTAAAAGATCGTAGAACGGTTTGTAAATGGATAGAGACATAAAAGTGTTTAAGTAATTAGCGAGAAAACTGCAGATTTGAAATCCAGTTTCTGCAGAGTCAGTTTCTCCTACACTTTATGTTTTGCTATTATCTCCCTGATGGCACGGCATTGCTCGGGATCCATATTTTTTCATATGCCTCGTAAGCATCACAAATTCCTCCAATGGGAATTGAGGCCATTCTATACAATATACACCACATCCTTTCCATAATAGAACAGAACACCACCCTGTGCCTTGTAGCCGTGATAGCTATTTTACAGTTGAGATGGACACAGAGCGGAAAAGACAATCTGAACCCACCATGGGGCCATCCGGCTGACTCTCTCGGCATTTATTGAGAACAAAAAATGGGGAATATATACATGGGGTTAACACTGCTACAGATCGCAGAGATAAGATACTTTTGTTCTGGGACAGGCCTTGATGAAATACAAGCTTGCCGCGAGAGCAGCTCCTTTCCATGACAATGTAACGTCCCTCAAAAATAAAAAAAAATAGAAAAAAAAGGGTGAGGGAATCCCTCTTTTCGTTAAGCAGTTTGGTTCTCAAATTGCTATCTTTTTTGTCCCTACC
>BGPR01010415.1:40487-52595 GCA_013235015.1 Araneus ventricosus | reverse complement strand
TTTCATGTATTGCTAAAGAAAACAGTTTAATAAAAGATTTTTGGTTTTTTTTGACAGGATTTCAGATATCATTAGCTATTCTTATCCTATTTTTTTAATTCTTCAGTTTTACACTACTATGTAGACCTTCCAAAATTCTGGTTTACGAAGTATGCAAAAAGGGAAGCATTTGTAATCTACTCAAAGAAGTTTATTGTATCCAGCATAATCTCTATTCGGATAGCGCAAATATATAGTCATAACAATAATTTTAAAGAAAACAATGTTAGTTTAATAAAAGGATTTTTTTTGGTTTTTGAGTCAGGGTTCTGTGTAGGATATCATTATTATTCTTATCCTATTTTTTAATTTCAGTTTTACACTACTATAGTAGACCTTCCAAAAAATTCCATGAAGGCGTAAAGAAGAAAGCATTGTAATCGTCAAAGAAGTTTGTTGTATCCAGCTTAATCTTTTATCTGATAGCGCAAATATATAGTCAAGCAACACACTTTTTCAAAAGAAAAATGCTTAGTTTAATAAAAGGATTTTTGGTTTTTTTGGACAGGATTTCGTAGATATCATTAGCTATTCTATTCTATTTTTTTAATTTCAGTTTTTACACTACTATGTGTAGATCAAAATTCTGTTTACGAAGTATGCAAAAGGAAGCATTGTAATCATCAAAGAAGTTTTGTTGTATCTCAAAGCATAATCTCTATTCGACAAAGGCAAATATATAGTCATAAATACACTTCTTCAAAAGAAAAACAATGTTAGTTTAATAAAAGGATTTTTTTTTTGGTTTTTTGGACAGGATTTTCGTAGATATCATTAGTTATTCCTTATCCTATTTTAGTTTACACTACTATGTAGACCTTCCAAAATTTGGTTTACGAAGATGCAAAGAAGAAAGTAATAATCGTCAAAGAAGTTTATAGGTCTCAGCTCAGCGTAATCTTTATTCGGATAGCGCAAATATATAGTCAAGTAACAATAATTTTTCAACAGAAAACAATGTTAGTTTAATAAAAGGATTTTTTGGTTTATCTTTTGTGACAGGATTTCGTAGATTTCATTAGCGATTCTGATCCTATTTTTTAATTTAAGTTTTTTACATTACTATGTAGACCTTTCTAAATTCTGGTTGACGAAGTATGCAAAGAAGGAAGCATTGTAATCGTCAAAGAAGTTTGTTGTATCTCAGCATAATCTCTATTCGGATAGCGCAAATATATAGTCAAGTAACAATAATTTTTCAAAAGAAAACAATGTTAGTTTAATAAAAGGATTTTTTGGACAGGATTTCGTAGATATCATTAGCGATTCTTATCCTATTTTTTAATTTCAGTTTTTTACACTACTATGTAGACCTTCCTAAATTCTGGTTTACGAAGTATGCAAAGAAGAAAGCATTGTAATCGTCAAAGAAGTTTGTTGTATCTCAGCGTAATCTTTATTCGGATAGCGCAAATATATAGTCAAGTAACAACAATTTTTCAACAGAAAACAATGTTAGTTTAATAAAAGGATTTTTTTGTGACTGGATTTCATAGATTTCATTAGCGATTCTGATCTTATTTTTTAATTTCAGTTTTTTACATTACTATATAGACCTTTTTAAATTCTAGTTTACGAAATATGCAAAGAGGAAGCATTGTAATCGTCAAAGAAGTTTGTTTTATCTCAACGTAATCTTTATTCGGATAGCGCAAATATAAAACTCCAGGCACTTTAATGATGTTAAAAATAAACAGTATAATTAATACCTCTTTATTCGCATTTTAAAAAAGAAATTCTTTCAACTGCACTTTTGCCTAAAATTTAAATTTTTTAAAAAAACTATTCTTACCATTGGGTAGTTTTTTAAATTCCTCATATATTATATAGTTTCATCCATAAGTGAATACTTTTGCGTAAATTCTAGTGAATTATTCACCAATGAATTCAAGATTTTTCTTTAAACTTTTCTTTCTTGGAAAAAAAAAGTATTAAGGATTTGAAGAGCTTAGTCAATAGACCGTAGAGTTAGACTTTGCTAGTTCCGTGTTGAATATTGTCAAGTGAAATGGAATAAAGTCAATTCATGCTTACATAACACATCAAGCTCACCGTACCACTGTAATTTTGGAATTCGTCGTGCATCTTGAAGAAGGAAAAAAGAACTTGACATTATACATCGTTTAAAAATGATCCCTTTCCTTTAGCCCATTTCAAAGGAATTAGAGCCTATCAGAAAATGTAAAAATATTGATCATACATAACCAAAAATATAATCCTCGCATCTTTTCAAACACGGTATTTCATAGAAGTCCCACTGGATTCTTGAACAATAAAGCAAACAGCTGATAAGGGATGATAGCTTTTATAGAAAAAATGTTTGTAGCGGCTCGAAAAAAATGATAAAGAAGCATTGACAACATACAAAAGAAGAAAAGAATTTTAAGATCCGTTTTTTTGAAAAATTTCTAAAAATTTCATAACCAAATTTGAGTAGAGTTCTAGGTGTTTTCAATTTCAAGTTTTCTGTCGAGGTCGCTATGAGCTGCTTGTGGAGTTTCGTCTTCGAGGTTGAATGGTTGCATTTAGAATTATTATCACTAGCCGCTCTCGGATTCGCGGCCAGCACCCACTTTGCTCAATACTACCCCTGCCACCTCGCTGCTTCGAGGCTCTCATCCACTATTTTTTTCAGTTTTAAACACTGCATGAAGATAAGTGGAACATAAAAACATAGTAGGTTTCATATTCTTTGTAGACAACAGATTCCTCTAAAATTGTAAAATCCTTCAATAAATCTCATCTATTTGTAATGTTTTGTGTAACTTTTTTCACGAATTTTGGCATGAAAGTCTTCAGATCCATAAATACAGAATAATATAGCCCTAAATAAACAGTTTCCATCACCTACAACAGGTATTTTACAATATTTTTGGCACGCCATTGTGATGGAACTGTTGGGATATGTATAGTTAAAATAATATGGTAAAACATTCAGACAGTTCGCCAGCCCCAACCACTCGGCGGATTTCGATAATTTTGATTCGATATGGAAGCTCATGACGTCTAGCTTTGCAATGACACCCCCCTCCATTGTCGAACGAAATCGAAAAAAAACACTAATCCTCTGTACAATGTCTATGGGGAAACATCTCGTAGAAATCCCCCAGCCCCAACCACCAGACCGATTGCGACAATTTTTATTTTGCATGTAAGATAATGACTTTGAAGGGTCGCCTGCCTCACACCACCCTCCATTTTTGAAAGAAATCGAAAAAACATTCATCCTCTGTACATTGTCTATGGGTAAACCTTGTAGAAATCCCCCAGACCCAACCGCCAGACCAATTTTGACAATTTTTATTTCATATGGAAGCTTATGACGTCTTAATATGTCATCAAGGATCGCCTGCCCACCCACCCCATTTTCGAACGAAATAGAAAAAAAAAACATATAGAGAATGTATGGTGAAAAATTGTTTTTTCGATTTCGTTCGAAAATGGGGGTAAGGTGGGGGGCAGGCGACCCTTGATAACATATCAAGACGTCATAAGCTTCCATATGAAATAAAAATTATCGAAATCGGTCTGGTGGTTGGGGCTGGCGGACTCGGTGAAGGTTTTTTACTACATTACTTTAAATATATAGATATGCAAATATGTTTTTCTTTTGGAAACGAAATCTACCCTCTCCGCATAGGCAAAAAGTACGCATTGGCTGTATAAACATATGGCGAAATTTAGTTTCATTGTGGCTTGGTCGCAATGTCTTGTCTTCGGAACATGGTGGTCGTGGTTTTGAGGCCTGATCCCACAGAAGATCCGCCGAGTATGTGGACCTGTAGCAGGTTAAAACTTCTGTTGTGAGTGAAACATCGGATCGCAATGTCTTGCCTTCGAAACATGGTGGTCGTGGTTTTGAGGCCTGATCCCACAGAAGATCCGCCGAGTATGTGGACCTGTAGCAGGTTAAATCTTTTGTTGTGAGTGAAACATCGGATCGCAATATCTTGCCTTCGAAACATGGTGGTCGTGGTTTTGAGGCCTGATCCCACAGAAGATCTACCGAGTATGTGGACCTGTAGCAGGTTAAATCTTCTGTTGTGAGTGAAACATCGGATCGCAATGTCTTGTCTTCGGAACATGGTGGTCGTGGTTTTGAGGCCTGATCCCACAGAAGATCCGCCGAGTATGTGGACCTGTAGCAGGTTAAATCTTCTGTTGTGAGTGAAACGTCCTGAAATTGGTGTGGGATGGATGATTGAGTAGTAGGTGCCAGCTCGGGCACCTTCCTCGTCGCTGTGTTACATTTCAAAATAAATATTAAAAATAAGAATAGCATTCATATAGCTCCAAATCGAGACATCAATCTAGCAAATCAGTCGATCAATAAGGAGATCTCTACAACTCCAATCCTGTAAAGCTTGCTTCCTTGTGAAGTCTTGTTTACTGCAAGGAAACGGAGAGCTTTACATCGTTTGAACATATATAGCATTCATATAGCTTCAAATCGAGACATCAATCTAGCAAATCAGTCGATCATTAAGGAGATCTCTACAACCACAATCCTGTAAAGCTTGCTTCCTTGGAAAGTCTAGCAAGAGGAAAGGAAACGGAGAGCTTCACATCGTTTGAACAAATATTTTTACTGTTTTTAGATAGAAGTAATAAAACAAATGACTGTCAATCGTGCAGAGAGCTGCGTTTACATTGGCATGTAAATTGTCATATCTTGTTTTAGTAGGTGTCTCTCCAAATAAAACAATAAAGGGGATCCTAATAATTTGCAAAAATGATCTTCAGCAATTCTCTGTTATAGAAATCACAAATCGGGCTGCCTCCTCCCTGTGTAGCTATCTTCGCAACAGCAGTCGAAAACTGAGGGTGGAGTCCTCTTAGCCATGACCGTCCACGCCCAAACCCTCTCTTAGGAGGTACGTTCCGTCATCGGAGTGGAGGTAATTCAACCCAACAAGATTAGTATGTCTACCAGAAAAGAGAGAACCCGCTTAACTCTCAGGCGGTTTCTCATCCACGTACTCGTAGTGCTTCCCGGTGGAGATCTATATTATAATAAGAGTATTATTGCTATTTGACATGATATGACGCCAACCCACACCCCTGGTGCCTATAACCTGAAGGGTTATCTAACCAGTTGGGTGGATGCAGGTTTTTTTATAGCTGAGTTAAGCAGTTTCTTTTCTTTTTTATTTTACGTTGCTCCATGGACGCGGAACTCCGTTAATATCAAATAGAAGTTATACTGGAATTAAATTATTTTCCCACTTATCGGAGATCTTTTTATTGTATTATGAGGAATCGGTCGTCTCTTTTATTTAATTCATCCACGCGGAACTCTGTAAGAAGAATTCTGTTGTCAGTTGGAAGTTAGTATCAATTGTTTCACCAGTTCTGTTTTTCATGCTTTTTTATTTTTTAAGCACTCTGCCAATTGGAATGAGATTTTTTACTACAACTTTCGTTAATAAATCTGTGACAATCAGAACTGAGATATTGTTGGCAAGCTGAAAGCTCGTCATAGGCGGGCACAAATTTTCTAGTAATAAGAGAAAAACAATACAAACTAGTCAATAATATGAGATACAATTCTTGTGGAGCGGTTTAGGAACGAGGAGAGAAGTACATTGAAGTGATAATGTCAAAGTTGTAAAAACTTAAAAATAAAACGTTTTAAAGCACCAGTCCAATTATTTTCAAGCCAAATTTTGCATTTAATACGAGTCTGTATTATACATCGGTAGTTGCAATATCTTAAATTATTTAAACCCTTTTAGAGTTCACTACATGTTTCGTTTTGAAAATTAGTAAATTTATTTCAAAAATGAGTGTTAGATTCTTAACTGATCATAAATATGTTTTTAAAAAATTTGGTATTTTTTATTTACAAGAAATTTGAGGTTTCACAATGAAACCAATGAATGGTATGGGGCTATTTTCCTTCCGAATAAGTTATCATCGAAATACAATTAAAATTATGTATTTAATTTGTAAGTATACGTGAGTATTCAGGAAATTTAACCTTCATAAAATTCAATACTATTTCCGAAGATTCAATTTAAAAAAAGTTATCAATTTGTGCAAAACCCCTCATCATTTTGTTTCTCTTAGAGATTAAAAGGAATTTAGCTCTCGAAATACCGATATTTTTGTGAATACTAACGATGTTGAACAAATTTTTTTACATAAGTTGGCCTATATATCCGGCTTTTATGTTATGATAGAAAAAATACGCTACGTCAAGCTCATGCGCAGTAAAAAATGCTCAGTGTGTGGTTTCACTGCAAAGCCAAAGGTCGGTAAAGGGTTAAACATGATTCTCTTACAGCGTTATACAAAGCGGTGTGGTAGGATTTGGTTTTTTAGCGGTTATCTATGCTGTGCCAAACACATACAGCATCATGGGAAAAGAAAGGAAATATGGATATAGATAAATTATTTGTAGAGAAATTTCGATTTTCCATATTATTGTTTTATGTAACATACATTTTGTTATAAAAATGGGACTGTGACACTATAGACAGAAAAGTAATTACTCATGATTAACCCTCCAACCTCCATGTATTTTATTCTATTCCAGTATAAAATCTTGAAATATATTTAATCTTAATTTATATGCAACATTTACGAATGAGGCCAGATATTTTTGCATCGAAGGAATTTGTTATCTATATAGTAAAACAGTATAATAACGTCGACTTTCGAATTGTATAGAATAACATAGACGCGATTTCTATCTTTTCCGAAGCAAGAGGGTTAATATTATAGCAGCAGTCAAAGAAAATTATTCTGAGTCGAAATATTTTTACGATACTGAAAATAATTCAAAAGTTATAATATTTTATGAAGGAAAATACATGTTCTGCTGTATTCGAAAAATTCTGTCTTCAGGAACATCATACACTGAATGCTACAAGGTTTGCATCGAAATCACTATTCAGCATTTGATAAGTTAGACAGTCACGTTTCTGTATTATGTATGAAGGAAGGAAGATCAGGTAATATGGATAAATTCTTGTATTTGAATATTTTCCAAGCAATTTTGAAGAAAACCTTGGAGAAACGTGACTAATAGGGTGTTTTCATACTAACGATGCAAAACTTTCAGAAGCATATTACAGAAAATATTGGATCTAAAATCTAGTATGTCTCATATTCACTGAAATTTTTTCCGCAGTCTGTAAATGAACTAGAGTGAGAAATATATCTTTACAAATTTAGACTTTAATAACTTCAAACCTATACTAGATAATAACAAACGGTTTTCAACATGTGACAAGTTAATTCCTAAAGTTTTTTGTTTTCCAGCAGACGCAGATTTGACGAAAAATGTGGACGCCGCAGGAGAAATCTCAGTGTGTAGTCTCGCTCACAGAGACTAATCCGATGCCCAAGTGCAACAGAACTTTGGGACACAGTATTGTTATACAAAAGTCTTTCTGTGGGTGTATGGTGTAAACAGTCCGACACGCAGGATAATGGAGAATGAAGGTTTATTCATAAATATGCAGGAAAACACCTAGCACAGGTACAGGGTACAATAGTTCTTGCACAGATTAGCAATGTAAGCAGACAACAATTCACAGGTAATAACAGTTCAGCACTTTGATATTCAGCAACACAAACAGTCAGCAATTAACTAATAACGACAATAACAGCACTTTCAATAGCGCGCAGCTCACCAGCTTCCTAGCTCGCACTGCAGACGAAACTCTAAAGTCGTTTCTAATGGATCAACAATACTCCCTCTGATCCATTAGCGGTCCTTATATACTCTTTCCGACAGGCCGTGACATCACATGAGGTTTTCTCGTATATTCAAGCGTATTCCCTTTCCTAATAGAAATATCGAGAAAAGGGTTGCACTTTCTGGAATCATCTATTTGTCGCCAAGTCGCCAAAATAGTCGCCAAGTTCGTCGCCAATGTTAGGGATCCCGGAACAGCCGCTGCCTGTCAATCCATGTTTAACCTTGCAAAACTCTCTTCCCACAAATAAGACTAACATTGCTAGGAAGCGACTTTCCATGTTCGTAACAGTATGGAAGGGACCAGCGTCGCGATCAACTATTCCGGCTTTGTATGCGTCATTTATGGAAGCAGGTAGTGTTCGCCATAAATAGGGGGAGAGTCACCCATATGTTTCAGACGCTAACGTTGCATTTGGGTATCGGACTTGGTCTCTATGAACTAGGCTACACACGGAACTTTCTCCTGTGGCGTCCACATTTTTCGCCAAATCTGCGTCTACTGGAAAACAAAAAAACTTTATGAGTTAACTTGTCACATGTTGAAAACAGTTTGTTATTATCTAGTATAGTTTAGAAGTTATTAAAGTCTAAAGTTGCAAAGATATATTTCGGACACCCTGTACTCGAATGCCTTTACAATACGACTAATCTAAGGGCAAAACGCATGATATGGAAGTATACGAGAAATCCAAGGGGACAAAACTCACTCTAGTTCACCTACAGGCTGTGGAAGAAATTTCAGTGATTATGAGACATACCGGAATTACGATCCAATATTTTCTGTAATATTGTTCTGAAAGTTTTGCATCGTTAGTATCAAAACCATATTATATTCCGTACTGTGTCCCAAAGTTCCGTTACACTTGGGCATCGGACTTAGTCTCTATGAACCAGACTAAACACTGAGCTTTCTCCTGTGGCGTCCACATTTTTCGTCAAATCTGCGTCTATTGGAAAACAAAAAAACTTTATGAGTTAACTTGTCACATGTTGAAAACAGTTTGTTGTTATCTAGTATAGTTTTGAAGTTATTAACCCTCTGACTCCTAGCGACCCTCAAAATCTTACTACCTTTGTATACGGAGGTTCTGTTGACATATGGATTCGTGAAATGGACTCGTCCGCCTTCTCCCCTTTTCTCCTCACAGTTGGTGGTCGAAAGCCCACTGGGGCGTGACCCTCGGGTAGGGACTGGGGTCGCTAGTTGAAAGATACAGTCCTGGATGCGAACATAATGCGATTTTTCAATTGTTACCACGATAGTAGCGTTTTATAATATCTTTGTTTTTAATGTCATTTTGCTCAATATATTCAAACAATTTATTTAATTATAAAATAATGTGGAGCACAGTAGTCAGGGAATGAAATTTGCCATGGATATTTATATTCTTTTTACTACCTATTTGATAAACTTTTGGATTGTAATTCTTCTCAATTCTTTTTCACAAAAATGGTATCCCTTTTAAGAGAGATAAATTAACCTGTTGCATCCTAAACTGGTAACCTTCAAAAACGATTAAGAAAAAAAAGGGTATATTTAGAACATCCCCTTCGGAATTCAGTTGTGTCCTGTTCAATCCACACTGAACAAGAGAAAATAGGCTCCTTTACAAAGCAAGGCTCCTATTTCTACTGCAAAATCTGTCTGACATATGTTCCATGTAATTTTACCACTACATAAATGATTCTGAAATAGACTGTAAAGGGCAGATGCAGCGTTTCGGTCATTTTTAACACTAACAGTAGTGACATTCGGTGATTGATTTGAGGGTACATTTTGTAATGACAATGCAACAGGTTAACAGATTACTTTTCACATAGAGAGACTTATGTTTCTGTATGAAAAATACACGCTTCTTTCTTAGACTAAGGGAGAAATATAAACAATTTTAAGGGAACTTATTTTTGAGAAAAGCGCAAATGTTTGTAAGAAATAAAATAGAATTGCGAACGTCTATATTTCCTTTGTACGAAAAAGAGATAAACTAGAAACTTTAGAGTATTGTAAGTGATTTATATATAAAAGTATAACATAGATGGAATATAGTAGATGGATTTAACTAAGAAAACTGGTACACCATTCATTATATCTCACGATAGTTGACTCGAGATTAAACTCTTTGCGATTAATTGAATTTCAACTAGTCTTTTTAATACCTAATTTATAAGGAAAGATTTTTTTATTTAATAAAAAGAATATGAAATAAAGCAACTTATAGAGATTCATCGACTTAGCTTGTTTTGTTTTTCAATTATCGAGTTCACAGATGCCATTTACAGATTGTGATATTCGTTACAAAAATATTTAGCTATTTCTAAAGTTTTCTTTCTAAAGCTTTTAGCGTGGCAATACGATATTTGTCTTACGAGCGTTGCTTAGCAACGCAGGATAAAAGATGTTAGTTTTTTTAAGAAAAAAATTGTTTTGTAGAGAGACCGAAATGTAACGACTGATGTATATAGTTCCAGCGAATGAACGGTTTTTTGGTGAAAATTATGATAAAATAAAAGTGTTTTTTTTATAAAATGTCTGTTAATTCATCTTGCAATTCAGTACAAGATATACAGAATCATTTTCATTACTGTAAATATGTTGGTTTAGACAGCAGTTTTATTTTGTGGAATTCGTAACTTTTTAGAAATTATTTCATTTCTAAACTAAGAAGCCAAACAATATTTTTACACGCTTTTATTTAACTTGACTTGTTTCTTGTTTGTGAAGATGGATTTTGTAATTGATTTTTCACTCATTTTCTGATATTCTATAGAGTGGTGGAATTTTGCACACTTCTTGTCTCGATGGCAGTACACTATTTTAATATTTTCAGAACTTAATTATCCGTAATCAATTAATTTAATAAAATTTTTATTCCGCATGAGTGGCGCCACCTGGTAGTGAATTTGAGAAGAAATTGATTTCGGGATTCCAGAATATTTAAATTATAGAATTAAAAACTAAAGACTGAAAAGCAGGAGATAATTAAAATAAAAAAATTATTCTTTAGAACACTAAAAAACTGTGTTTTTTAAAAATATTTTTAATAAATTTATTTATAATTTCTTTTAGTCTAATGTATCATATTACAATTTAATTTTACATTATTGCCATTTGGAATGAAGATAAGTTGGATTTTAATTGTCTTAGCCATCATAAAACTACTTTGTAATATAAAATATCTCATTATGTGGAAATACGTGTAATGAGTAAGAAAAGAAGGGTGGCGGGAATGCTTTAGTCGGAGAGTAGATTATTATACAGGGAATATGGGCTAAAACTATCTGTAAGTAATAACTTACGTGCATTATTAGTTATGAAACTAATGTGCCATTAACAGAAGGATGGCCTCAATGTTTTCTAATTTAGGGTTTTCTACCAAGTCTGTGGATGCACACTGTCAATAGCTGCTTTAGCATCAATTGCACATTGATTGTCAGTCAGCACGTAAAAACCACAGAGTAAGGTTTATCGCCTGCTTAGTCTATCTGAATTAAAATCAATGACGCTTGTTAAACAACACCGTTGCGTCGAATGTAGATTCTCTCTCATTCAAATGCATTCTATAGTGAGATAAGTCTTTAAATGGGGACTTTGATTTCAAACGGAGCTACTGATCGATTGCGTTTCGATCGTTTGTAGAGCCACTAATGGTATTCACGCTGTGTTTCATTAACCTCTGAAGAAACTTGTAGCATTATACATTGTACGAAGCATTAAATACATTGCATGTCACTTCAAATCCATTCTACAGTGGGATAAAATTTAAATGGGAAGTTTGATTTCAAACAGGAAAAGAGACTGAATATGTTTTGCACATTTGTAGAGCCACTAATTCTGCTCAAACAGCGCTTCATTAACCTCCAAAGAAGCCTGTTACCTTATGCATTGTATGAAGCATTAAATGCATTGCATGCCACGCCAAACCCATTCTACAGTAAGATAAAATTTAAACGGGAACATTGATTTCAAACGGAGCTAGAGATCGATTGCGTTTTGGTCGTTTGTAGAGCCACTAACGGCATTCACTCTGTGCTTCATTAACCTCCGAAGAAACTTGTAGCATTATACATTGTATGAAGCATTAAATGCATTGCATATCACGTCAGATCCATTCTACAGTGGGATAAAATTTAAACGGGAAATTTGATTTCAAACAGAAACAGAGACTGAATACGTTTTACACATTTGCAGAGACACTAATTCTGCTCACACAGCTCTTCATTACCCTCCAAAGAAGCCTGTTACATTATGCATTGTATGAAGCATTAAATGCATTACATGCCACGCCAAATCCATTCTACAGTGGGATAAAATTTAAACGGGAAATTTGATTTCAAACAGAAACAGAGACTGAATACGTTTT
>BGPR01010415.1:0-36772 GCA_013235015.1 Araneus ventricosus | reverse complement strand
AAACATATAATCTTATATAAATAAAATAGCTTAGGAATTGGAGAAAGAAATACTCGTATTTTGTAAAATTTCTAATTCTACAAGTAAATGAAGGACAAATATTTTAAACAGCGTGTTAGACATTATCATAGTGAAAAAAATTAAACACATAATCTTACATAAATAAAATAGATTAAAATTTTTAAGTAGAGCATGGAAAAAAAATGAATATTTATACATTAAATACTTTCTTCGTAATCAATTCAACCTTTCACTTTAATATGTGCAAGGAACCTATATGAAATGATATTAAGGAGATACACTTAGTTATAATTCGAAATCTTTTAATCTGAATTAAGTTTAAAAAGTATAAAAATATTCAAAATATAGTGAATTCCAGGATGTGGAATTCTGCGCTCAAAGGCATGAGTCCGATGTGTTCCAGCACTGATATTCATAAAAAGGAAGTTTAATCCAATGGTTCTTCTGAATAGATTCAATGAAGAAGGGCTATTTACTGGCAACGAGTTCTCCGGTAACGGTATGTCCATCTGAAAAGTGAAGGTCACTCATTTCTACTGTTCACCATATACCACCCACACAAAAAAGGTCCCAAATGGTTTCTTTCCTTGATATTTCTGGGATGAAAATTGATCCCCACCTATCTCCATATCACTTTTGCGTGGAGAAACAAGTATAATGTCTTTCATTTTGTATGTAAGTATAATGTAAAAAGTTTATAAGTCATTCAAATAGTAAGGCCATATTTGGCCTTTTGCGATTTGCTTTGATTGCAAGAGAAAGCAGTTTTATTTCACTGAAGGTAAATGTCTAGGTGAAATGAATGACATCCGTCACACTAAAATGATTCTCATCTTTGAAGAGGACCCTTCTCATTAGGGTGGAGCCAAAAACTCAAATTTATAGTTTCAAGTCACTATAGCGCAGAAAAGTTGCGATTGGTGCATACTTAAATAACAGAAAAAGAATTTCTGAAATCTCAAAAGGTCTAAATATTTGGAAAACGGGAGAATTTAACTGCTTTTAGCAATATTTAAAAAATTTGGCTACCGGATTTTTGTAATGCTATAGTGCAAAAACATTTCAATGGGTACTGCTACATAAGAAAAGAATATATTTCTCTGTTTAGAGAATGTCTTCCGATCGCTCAATCAATCCCTTTAAAATATTCGAAAAAATGCAATATTTTAACAATTTTTGTGTATTTTTAAAACAATTTTTTTATCAGTTTTAAGGATCCTCAATGAGACCATGGAGTTAATCAAATGACTTCAACGTGTTTTTAAAAAGAAATAGCGTCGATGGTTCAGTATAAGCGTGAGTATTTGATTTGAATTTATTGCCCATTTCTCGAATTGGCAACACATCGCGAGACTCCGGTTCGTTCATGACGCTTATTCTTGTGTTGATTCCCCCCCCCCCCGTCCAATCGTGCCACCATATTGTATTAGTTGTCTGTTATGTCTAAGTCTAGACGTCAGTCGTCGTTAGTGAATGAGTAGCATTTCGCGTTGTGTGTCATGCTTGGCATTAGTCTTTGTCATTAATGTTTAGTATTGAGCTATTCTATTCAGTTCGTTTGTGAAATGGATTCAACAACTTCCAAGAAAATTAGAAGATTCGACAACTTTCAAGAAATATAGGACGGTCCATAAGTGACCTATATTTTCTGAGAGATTTGCTGCGAAATAAAGTCCTATATACAAGAATCTGCCCCAATGTTTTTTGAACTCAGGATTGAGATAGCAAGGAAGCTCAACAATACAAAAGAAAGAAATGAGAATTAAAAAAAGTATTGGTGAGTTTAAAATCCAATTAACCAGTAAGTGTGTAATGGATGTGTATTGTGGATTGCTCTTGTGAAAAGACTACAAAAATCTGCGTGTGTCCAATTTACATTTACTCTATGTGTGAGGAACGTTACAAAATCCCCGTCATTGAGCAAAGATTAATCTACCTTCCGCGAAAACATAACATGGATTAGGAAATATTGGTACTTTAGATATAAAGGAGACAACAAATTAAAAACTAGAATTAATTTTTAAAAGTAAATACACGTATTTATTTTAACGCAAATAGTTTGTATGATTATGACGACTGTGAGTTTGGGTCGGATTTGACTAATCGTTCGGAGAGTTGCCACTTTTGACTGCCTGACAAAAGATATCTCTGGTCTGTGTTGAAATATTTTTTATTCACTTTTTAGGTTGCACAATCTATTAGTTGAATGCAATCACAAATATTAAATGTAAATTGAGCACTCGCAGAGGTATAGGGTCTTTTTTACAAAAGCAATACACATCCACTGCACACTAACAGGTAGAGACATCCGAGTTTGTTCGTTTGGATTTTAAACTCATCAGTACTTTTTTAAAGCCTGGTTTCTCCTAGTCGTGGTTTTATGATATTCTAAGATTACAATATTTGTCATAGGTTTTATAAGCTGGCAATTCTATAATAGGAAACTGTAGGGATTGATGCCTTATCAAAAATATTTATTACTTTTTGCGCCACTGTATTGTTAGAAGCTGAAAAATTTACTTTTGTGTTGATAACCTTCCTTGCTAACTTCAACTAATCTTTAAAACAACATCGGAGTTCATTCTCGTATGTAGAGAGTTTATTTGGTAGCAAGTCTTTCGGAAGGTCAAATATAGGACACTTAATGGGCCGTCCTATGCTTCTTGGAAGTTGTCGGACTTTCCAATTTTCTTGGAAGTTGTCGAATCCATTTCACAAACGAACTGAAGAGAATAGATCAATACTAAACGTTATTGAGAAAGACTAATGCCAAGCATGACACACAGCGCGAAATGCTACTCATTCACTAACGACGACTGACGTCTAGACTTAGACATAATAGACAACTAATACAATATGGTGGCACGATTGGGCGTGGGAGGAACCAATACAAGAATAAGAGGCATGAACGAACCGGAGTCTCGCAATGTGTTATCAAATATTCACGCTTATACTGAACCATAGACGCTATTTCTTTTTAAAAACACGTTGAATTATTTGATTAACTCCGTGGTCTCATTGCGGATCCTTAAAACTGATACAAAATTGTTTTAAAAATACACAAAAATTGTTAAAATATTGCATTTTTTCGAATATTTTAAAGGGATTGAGCGATCGGAAGATATTCTCTAAATAGAGAAAAAATTTTTGACGTAGACTTACGTCTCTCCATAGTGGTCTAATGGTGTGTCGGGAAAGGAAAAAAATTTGACACCTTTCGTGGTATTTTTAAACTCTTATAGCTCTGCAACCAAATAACATAGAGAGTTGGTTTTAGTTTCATTTAACAGCGAAAGGTTGCCATTAAAGATTCCAAAAAGAATTTTAGAATTTGGAGTTACGGTTTAATCATAGTCAAGCTGCAAAGTTGGTTAAAATCACAAGAAATTTTGATGTAGTCACAATGACCGATGCGCGCGCACGCAGGCTAAGGCAATTCATTCGCATTAATTCATGCGAAGTATTACTTAAGAATTGTTGAATTACGTTATGCTAAAGTTAAACGCTTATAGCTTCGCAATCGAATAATTTAGAGAGTTGGTTTTAGTTTCATTTAACAAAGGACGGTAGACATTGAAGATTGCAAAAATAATTTTAGAATTTGTGATTACGGTGTAGCCACAGTCGAGTTGCAAAGTTGGTGAAAATTAAGAAGAATTTTATATACATAGAGTCACATAGTCATACTAGACTAATACTCACTATAGAATATAGAGTAAATAGTCACATAGAGCTACTTTAGTCACAGAAAGTCACAGTTGAGTAAGATAAGTAAGTCTACGCTCCTCAATCCTAGCGGTCGTTTCGCAGAGACAGCCTCTTGTCCATTTTTTTATGTAGCAGTACCCACTGAAACTTTTTGCAATAAAGCATTAAAAAATACGGGAGCAAAATTTTTTAAAAAAAATGCTGAAAACAGTCAAATTCTCCAGTTTTTCAAATATTTAGACGCTTTGCGCATCGGAAAATATTGTCAGATTTGAATAATTCTTTTTTCTGTTATTTAAGTATGCGCTAATCACAACTTTCCCGCGCTACAGCGACTCGGAAATATAAATTTGATTTTTTTCGCTCCACCCTACTGTCCATTGTTGGTTCATCCAATCTCTGTGAGTGTTTCTCCATTTTAATTTCCACCGCCGATGGACAGGGACCAATGGTACTCATCTTTCAAGAGATCTAGTCACTCTAAACTGCGACACATGAAGTCCTGCTGCCTCTTTGAACTTCCGAGCAATATTTATGACCGACGGGTAGCGATGCCCTTTTTCGAGAAAGGACATAATGGTCATAAATCGGTGTTTCTTTCGACGGAAACTAGAAACGTTCTCTCCTCTCTATGCAGAGTGATCCAGACGGCTCTTCTTCTACGAAACCATACTGAACGAAATGAAATTCTGTCACTTAACTCGTTCAGTACTGAAAAGTCTGAAATGATTGTTTATTTATTTATTCAAAGAAATCACACTACAGAGATGACTCCGTTTACAGAGTGCATGATCAAAAACGTACAAAAAACACAAGTCACAAAGTGAATTAAAACACAAAGAAAAAAGTTAACTGCAGAGAATACAACAGTTCAGAGCTCAAAACCTCATCAATTATAAAAATGTAAACACATAAATGTTTTAAAAAAGAATCACGCAATTACAAAAGCACTAAAAATACACTGAGGCTCCAAAAGTCCATGTTGCACACCGTCACATTAAAATTATAAAAAAATCACACAATTTTTTTGAATAACGACAAAGAACGACAAGCACCCGAAGCGTTTAGACCTCCCCGCGAAATCTCCATCCTCCTTCGTTAAGTGCGATTGATTGAATACTCGAGGTGTGTGCTTTCTTTCGTTAGCTCTTTAATCCCGAGGCTACTTTTTCTTCTAGCTCCTTTAAAACCGGGACTTTTTGGAAGGAAGCGACATGAATTGGACTCTCCCAACCTGGGTGGTCCTTTACCCCACCACTTCTATATCCTCCCCTTAAGGCGCACGGAAATGGTCTGTGGTTGGCAAAGATAATTGGACCCTCTTACAGCGCTTATCCCCTAAGCCAGGGGTGGCGAACCTTTATGTATCAACGTGCCATTTTTTCTAAAAAAATGTTTAATGAGGTCATAGACGTGCCATCAAATAATTTTGACTTCGTGATCATTGGGAAAATAATAATACTAAATACTATAACTCAAAACTCTTTATTTACTACAAAAAAAAACATTTTGGAATGTCTCAGTTATACGCGTAATTCAAATTAAAGTAACATTAGTGTGACTTCTGTTGTTGCAGATTAGATGACAAATAACTTATATTAGGGTTGTAAGATGTTACTTTTAGCAGAATGCAAGCTGAACTGGAGTCATCTGTCAAACGGTTTCTAAGCGAGTCTTTAATGTTATTCATCTCTGAAAATAATGACTCGCTGGCATAGGCAGATGAAAATATGGTTAAAATGGCACGAGCCAGCTTCTTCAAACAGTTTCATGTGTCTGGTAACGAATTCCATGTTTCCAAAATTTTGTTATTGCCATTTTTACTTATATTGCTTGTCAATCTCTGTTTCAATTAATTCCAACTCTTTCCTTGTTTCAATAAATTTTTGAATCCATGTTGAACTAGACTGGAAATCAATCAGCTGCGTTTCAAATTCTTCAATTTCCAACCAATCGAATTGGGACAAGTTCAGTTTATCAAATGAAGTCACATCCGGGTACATAATAAACTTGAGTGTTTCCGATAATTCTTTGAACTGAGAAAACCTCGCTGAAAATTCATTGATTGAAGAATCAATTACAGAAATAAATTCCTCAGTGTCTGTTTCTTCGCCTGGTTTCTCAAGTATATCTAAATCGATAATATTCTTTTTCAAGTTTGGAAAATACTTGTAGTTTCCTGTGATAACATCGTTCCTGAAAACATGCAGTTTAGTGTCAAAAGCGCGAATGAGATCTATCATGACGATAATTGTTTTATTTGTGCCTTGAAGCTACAAAAGTTGGCACATGTCTGTAAAAAACATGAATTTTGAAAGCTAAATAACATCCAACAACTGTGAGTATTGTTCAATTTTTCCCTCATTTTGCAGAAACAGTCTGATTTCTTCCAAGCAATCAACAAATCTTTGAAGTACGTTCCCGCGGCTCAACCAGCGAACATTATTATCCATCAGTAAGCCACTATACACCAAGTTGACTTCATCCAACGAAACATCAAACTTTCGCTTATTTAAAGCCTGCGACGAAATGAGGTTGACTATTTTTGTGACTACCGCCATTACATTATCAAGAGATGTTCATTGGTTCGTTCGTAATATGCTTCATAGTGAACTTTGTGATCGGTGGCGTGCCCAAAATATTGTGTCGTGTGCCATCAATGGCACGCGTGCCATTGGTTCGCCATCCCTGTCCTAAGCGATCTCAGAACCTCACCTCTCCTTAAAAAGAAGCCAACCGCCTCCGACCGGCCATCGTCGCTGTTAAGGGGTAATTTTCAGACCGCCCACGACCGCCTCGCTCTCTGTGAGAAGGTTAAAGTGGTTCACCCAGATGGGTTTGGGGACAAGATACGACTTCAGGCCCCTGTAACTATAACCTTTCGGTTGTTTAAACAATGTATCGGACCTGAAGTGGAAGAGACATCAAAAGACTCTCCCTAGCCATCTCTCGCTCAGATCAAAGACCTGAGGGGGTATTTTAAGAATGGAGTTGACAAGAGCTGTGTCCAATTACAATTTACAGTACATAAAGTATACGTTTAAATTGAACGTTAATTACAATAGGAAAACAACTTTAAAAACTCTTGGTTACAAAAGAGAAGAAGAAAATACATACAGTACCAAAGGAAAGATGAACTAAAATGGTTCTTGGGTAAATCCGCAAGTTTAGCACACAGTTTCAAGTAGAAAAGTCTGGGTTTGTCTATAACTTATTATAGATGGTTTATTTTCTTTAGGTGCATATTGTAGAGAAGGCAACTGCATCTATAGTGAGGCACACATTGATGAGATTCAGGCACATTGATGAAATGATGCAGACTAGAGTATTAGAGAAAAGCAACAATTTGAGTGGGAGCGTTCTTTGTAGGTTTGGGGGGACAGGGAAGTTTTCTTAGAGCTCTCATTTCTCAGCGAACCAATGTAATAAATCCCCTAATAACCATCAGCTAATAAGAGCCCTCTTTTGCATATCAATCCATTTAGAATACAAGCTTTTATTCCGGTTTTTGAGGGGAGTAGGGATTTTATCTCATTTCTGAAAGAGGAACTTGGTCGTTCCCGTACTCTGAGGTTCCGGAGCTCCAAGTGACTTAGGAATCAGAGGGTAAATTCGGCACACTACATCCATCCTCCAGCTACCATTACATCCTCTTAGCATAAAATGGTCGAAATGGTTTCTTCTATCCATGCTAACTTGAATTTGCAGTAAACGTTGTAAATATCAGGCTTCATGCTCATCTTGCATATCGTTAAATGCATCGCGCTGAAGATAGCAACCATATAATGTGTTGTCACGTGATCATTGATCCCTTGTTTTTGAAATTTGCACAATCGTTATTGACGGAGCGAAGCGAGGTCTACGTTTTAACTCCAGCATTTTCACTTGTTTGTCAGTATGTTTATCACGCGATTACGACCAAATGTATTGTTCAATTACCTTCAAATTTGGCAGAACTATTTCTTGAAGCAATAGGAAACGGTGTATATATTTTATTTCGAGTTATTTTAATTCGGTAATAAAATAATTATTTTAATTATATATAATTATTATATTAATTGGTAATAAAAGAATGAGTGGGAACCAAAATTTAAAATAATGACATCAGAGTTGTAAGTAAACATAGTTCGCTTATGGCTATGTATCGTTATCCGCTTTTCTCTAAATAAATACTCTTTTTATAATCTTTGGCTATCTTTTAGTTCTAAATTTATATATAAACTCATGTACCAACTAAACCATTTCTTTTTTTAACCCTAGATTGCATAGTAACCAATTTTAAAAACTTCAAAAATTCGCTTGTAATTGTTAAGCCTAAATGGAACTATCAGACGCTTCTCGCCAAGAAATGCGATCTCGCCAAGATAATTTCGCCTGTCTTATAATTCGTCTGCTTTTCATAGCAACGACAACTTTTCGCTTATATATATTTCTTTGCCAAACTGTAATATTTATCGCAAGGTTATTTTGAGTTCCACCTTCTTAGTTCGAACGAAGCGAGTTGGAAAAAATATTTTAATTTATGCCTATTTAATAGTGAAATTTTCTCGATGATATTTTTTAAATAACCAATTTAAGGATTCAACTTTTCTCTGTGAATTTTTGGTGCCATCTTTTTCAAAATATTTCGATATGCCGCTTCAAGATAAGCAAAGTAAAAGAGCTAGAGATGTTTTGCTAATTCAACAGATTGAGAACCATTTTATCCATAACAACCTCCAAATTGGCGCACTATAAGATTTGTGCTAAACTTTCGTACACCTGGAGAGTCAAATTATGACGTTCGGTGTTTCTAAAAACAATGCTGTCTTCACAATGACTAACATTTGCTAACCTTTAAAAATGCGACGAAGAGAAAATCTTAGATTTTTTTTTTATTTGGAAGGGAGCGAGGTCTACTGTTTACAGAAGTACTAGTATTTCTACCGAAGTTTCTATCGTTGTAAGACATTTTCGCAAATCTTTTGATTGCACCTTTACTGTCCATTCTCCAGCTTTATCTCGCTGGAAAGATTAAGTAGTACAAAATGAAAATAATAAATTAAAGAAACATGAAGAATCAATTTTCTGTCAAATAATGAAAAATGGTTTTATTTTCCATTGAAAAATTCTTTTCATATTCACTCTTACATGAATACTTTGATTCAAATGCAGAACTATAGATGCAATTCTTCCGAAAAAGTTGATCCAACACGTGCTTAGTGATAGAGCGAAGCTAGGTCCTGTTTCATCTTGATCTCCTGGAATTTCATCTGTTTTCCTGCATATTTTTTGTTACGCAGTCACGACCAAATGCGTTTGGTTTTCTTCGAATTTGGCCTGAATGTTCCTTGAAGTAATCGAAAACGAAGTATGTGTAAGGAATTTTATTTTTTTTATTCCGTTTCAAGATGGGGGCCGTTTCATTGATTTAAATATTTTGGTGAGTCAATGGCCAGTTTGGCACCATTAAAACATTTGAGTCATTTTTGTAATGGCGAGACATTTAATTATAATTTTGTTAATGCTGATGAAAGCTCGCATTTTATTGCCTTTTTGGTTATACTGATAACGGCGAACATTTAATTGTAATTTTATGAATACTGATGAAAGCAAGAATTCGTGTAATTCGCATTCAAGAAAAAAGGCTAAACCTTTAAAGACCGCGGTAAAGAGCAGATATTAGATTTTTTTTTCGGCAGGTGGGGGGGGGGACTTGAGGCGTACTGTTCACAGAACCATTAGTCGATATCAATATTTCCTTCCCTTATCAATCTACGCGATTTTTCCTCTTCAATTTATCGAAAAACAAACAAAAATTTGAAGTGAATTCTTGTTTTGCTACTTTTTTACACGAAAGTCATCGAGGATGAATTAGCAAATATTTTTTCATCCGAGTGAAAATTTCATGAGTCGATGGTTCTTGATTATAAATTTTTGTACAATGGAAAAAATCATGAAATATAGCAACTGAAACTTACTGAAGCAGTAAACAGAGAAAAAAAAATCGAGAACAGAGTTTTAATAGATGAGTTGATAAAGTTCTTGCTTTTCCTATGAAGAAAATCTCTTTTTTCACTTTTTCGTATACGAAATAAAGAAAGTATTGTAATCGTCAAAAAATTCAAGATTTTGACTAATCTCCACGTTTGAAACCTCACTGAGTAAAAAAAAAGAAAGAAAAAAAAAACACATTTTGAATTGTGTCCGTCGGTCTATGAATGTGATAAACCAGAAACGGAAAAGGCCAACGGATCGAATTTAGTTTGCGATCTTTAACCAAAATTGCACATTTCTATCAAATTTTGGGCGAAATCTATGAAAGGGCAGCACATTTCCTGTTATGGCATCAGACATGGGGACATGGGGCAGCGTTTTGTCTCTCCGCCCGCATGCATGTGAATGCTATAAGAAATAAACGCAACGACCAATAAAACTGAAATTTGGTATATGGTTTTATTACAGGAATTGTAGGCTTGTATCAAATTTTGGCAATTGTCGATCGTTGACAAAATCTGCCAGCTATCGACTTTCTGTCGGTGTATCTATTCTTGAGTATGTAACAAGCTAAATGGGTGAATTTAAGCATACTAGGGGCTCTGTCCTCTGCTCACTGAAGTTTACCAAGCCCCTGAAGGACTGCGTAGCAATCCCCTCAGGTTTGCTATGCAAACCCTGCTCGCTTCATTCGCTACACTGAGGACGCTGTGCATCCTAGCAAAAAAATACTCGTGGTTGAGCTTAATAGATTTGTTTCCAAGCTGTGCGCTGTGCATCCTAGCAAAAACACATATAGTTGAGCTTAATAGATTTATTGCCAGCTCACTGTAATTGCGCCAACCGTTTAGAAGCTCACCAAAAGGAAAAAAGTTTCATTATTAAAAATACTTTATTCTTATTTTTAAATGTGTATTTGTAGTTAAAATAGTTTCAGACTTAGAAGTTTGTAAAATGTTTAATTTACGCTCACTCTTTATCAAAAAATGTTATTCTAAAAATTTTGGTTTTTCCCATTTCTAGAGAACAAAATATTTTTCATAAAGTTAACAGCCATTTTCTTTTATTTCTGAATATCTTTTCTTCATAACTTCAAAAACATATCTACATTTAGAAAGTGAAATCCCATGATGCATCATTTACTATAGATGTTACCAAATCCTATTGCTAAATAACGCGTTTTTTGGGAGCCGCACTAGAGAAATATTTATAGAGTGATCTTCTAAAAAAATTGCTGATTAGTTTCAATTTTGGGACCAATTGGCCAAACGATGCTCAAAATACGTGTTCGATTTTCTGCACTATACAATGAAACAAAACACAAAATGTGTCATATTATATAAGTATACTAGAAATCTTCGATTTATAGCATCAAACCTTTAAACTTACATTATTTGTGCACTTTTTATTAGTTCAAAAGTATAGTGTAAAATTATATATTATATAATATTATTAATTATATATTATATAATTTTATTAATTATATATTATATAATTTTATTAATTATATATTATAGAATTTTATCAATTAATATATATCTATCTTTATTTTTGTTTCAATCCAATGCAGAAGTACTTAACACCTCAGCCATACCCCCGAACTCGGAGCCACGACTGCTCCCTGTCGGTTGGTTGGGTATGCGTGAAATGTTACTGAAAGAGCCAGAGCAAAAAAAGAAACATATTTTATAGATAAGGAATACGAAAAAGAGGACACTTAGAACAAAAGAATATAATAGTTAGTAACATAACTGTTAGTTCATTCAAGTCTTTGTGTTGTTGACTTTGAGCGGTGGTGCCTTACGTATGGGAGAAGAGATAAGATGAGTACCTAGGGTTAAGGATGAGTACCTGTGGATAGTTGTTGTCACCATCTTTTGGAAGAAAAGAGCGTTTCGTTCTCCGCGATGAAGTGGATGAGTTCTCTGATTTTCGCCCTAGAATTGTTTTCGTTCATCATCATCAGAAAGTTCAGTCTAAAATACTGAACATACGGTCAATATCTATGTCACCAACAGGTATCTTAATGACACTTATGGAGAAAATTTGAAAAGGTCTTGAACTGATCCAGAATTTCGTAAATCCGTAGTAGCAAAAAGTTTTCAAAGCAGTGAGATCTTTACGATTTATATCTAATTCGAGCTTATGGAAAACTTGTGAAAGCCATTTGAAAATTTTGAACCTTTTGTGTTATTTCAGTCTCAATTCAAATTTTCTCACGTTTATTAGACTTGCTTGATTTATTATATACTACAATTTTCACTATCCATCATCAGTTCAATAAAGTAAACTGTCAAAAAAGGTATTCGAGATCAAGTAAGCTTTTGCATTCTTACAGACGCAAAACAAATTTCATGCTTTTAAGAAATGCGTTTCTTTGATTTGTTATTGACTAAGAAGATAATTTTTCATATCCACTCTGTTACTTTATTTGTTCCATTGAAGAACAAAGAAGAAAGCTACGTTCCAAAAACAAATTTTTTAATCAACCATCATGCCGAAAAACATTCCGGATAATGTTAGGATGAAAAATATCCTAACATTAGTAATCTTTCATTAAATTTAATAAATCTTTAAAATCTGTCAATGCAGTAAACTTGATTTTGAAATTTTCACACGCTTTTGTTTAACAACTTTCCACTCTTGTAAATTTCGAGTTTGTAAAGATGGAATTTTGTAATCGATTTTTCACTCACTTTCTGATGTTCTAGAGTTTCGAAATTATGTACAGCTGTTTGTTCCAGATGGCAATGCAGTATTCAAAGCTCTTCAGAACTTAGTCATCGGTTAATTGATTGATTTTAACAACATTTTGATACCAAGAAAGCGGCATCTGGTAGAAAATTTGAGAAAAAAAATATTGTTAACAAGATCCCACAATATTTAAAAGCAAACAAGTAATATAAAAAAAATTAAGTCAATTCTACTTAGGTCAACAAAGAAAAAATTTATTTTAGAAATTTTTTTCTCCCATATAAAACTAAAATTAATTAATTAAATTTAATTAATGAATTAATATTTGAAAAACTGTATTAACATCAAGTGTCATCCACTACAAGTTTAAAAAATGTAGTATTTGAACTTGAGTGGATGAATAAAAAGTATTTTATTAACGATTGAAAATTTGAACAAGATATATAAATATATATAGGGAGAGCGTGAACTAATAGTAGGAAGAATTGAAGAAAAAAAATAGACCTAAGTTTATCCATTCAAACGGGGAACTAAACATTTTTGGATGCAATTGCCACCAAAGATATTTTTCAGAATATAAATTAAGTGCAAAAATGATATCTCTTGAGTAAATCTCTTGACCCGGACGTGATTTGAACACGCAGCCTTCTGATCTGGAGTCAAACGCGCTACCGTTGCACCACCGAGTAACGTTCCGCATTTCTTATCCCTATACCATGATCGTAGCCTGTGCGAGGCTCTAATAAATAAAATTAATTAATTCAATTTTATTAATGAATTAATATTTGAAAAAACTGTATTAACATCAAGTGTCATCCACTACAAGTTTAAAAAATGTATTTGAACTTGAGTGGATGAATAAAAAGTATTTTATTAACGATTGAAAATTTGAACAAGATATATAAATAAATATATATAGGGAGAGTGTGAACTAATAGTAGGAATTGAAAAAGTAGAAATTCATCAAAATAAAAAAAATGATAAAAACGCGTTTTTATTACTTACTAGAAAGTAGAAAATATTTTTTATCAAAAGTCTGGAGATCTAAATTAAACGGTAAAGTGTGAGGCACTGAAAATTATATTATAAAGAAATTAAACCACGATGGATATCAAAAGAACTAAGTTTCTTAAACATTTATTAAATTTAAAAAAATATATATAACTATATATATTAAAAAATATATATTATATATTTAAAAATATATAAATATAAAATATATAAAACTCAAAATCCTGAATAGCTAGATGGATAAAATTTGGTACACAGTTTTATCGTCATGAATGTAGGTCCGTATAAAAGTTTGGGCTAAATCCGTCAAACGGTTGACTGTCTGTCGGTCTGTATAATCGCATAATTTTGAACTTAATAACTTCTTTAAAAAATTAGTAAGATAAATGAAATTTTGTATGTAGCCTTCTAATCTTAATTGTAGATTTATGCCCAATTTTCGTGTCAATCGTTTAAAAAAAGGCTTTCAAATTGCATATTCAATTTTTCTTATCCGATTCTCCACGCATGCGTACTGGCTTATCTAAAGCAGCTCCGGTTTCGAGTTCCGTCTTGCCGAAACTTCCGATTTATTCCTGGCGGTAATGAAATTCAAACTGAGAGTGAAATGTCATAACATTCTCTCAATTTTACTCACAGACTGTTCTTAGACAACGAAATGTCAGCTGCCTTTATATATTACATAGGGTGTCTAGAGTGCTAATTAAATGTTTCACCGCTGTCACTCACAGTTGTAAACTTTTCCGTGAGACAAAGCGCGCCGCTAACTCATGACATTTATTATAATCAAACACTTTAGTGCAGAACCGGCAGTCATAATGCAATGAGAGGAACAGACTGATTGTGAATGACGAACTGAACGAAATTGGATTTTATTACTGTGCTGGCTGATGTAACCGGCATTGTTTGGGATAAAAATATTTCCATGTTTAATGTTTCTAATGTAAAAATTGTTTTTTTATTGCCCACACCGACCCTGCTTACCCAAAGGGTGTAAAGCATGTGACGAGTCGGCCGGAAGAAAAATTCCAATACAAATATTAAAATAATGCAATACAAAATAGTAGAATACAATATAATACAAAATAATAGAATACAATATAATACAAAATAATAGAATACAATACAATACAAAATAATAGAATACAATATAATACAAAATAATAGAATACAATACAATACAAAATAATAGAATATAATATAATACAAAATAATAGAATACAATACAATACAAAATAATAGAATACAATATAATACAAAATAATAGAATATCATACAATACAAAATAATAGAATATAATATAATACAAAATAATATAATACAATATAATACAAAATAATAGAATACAATATAATACAAAATATTAGGTAATTCAATACAAAAAATATAAGTAAAATAATATAATAAAAGTAATATAATACCAAAATATAAATGTGAATATAAATATTATAAAATACAAACAGCAAACATAATAAGTAATTACAAATATAAATAATAAATAAATACAAATAAGCGTAATAAATAAAGAAACATACATAAAATGAACAATAAATGCAAATTTTATAAAATCTAATAAATAATAAAAAACAAGAAAGAAAACGAATTCTGAGATATAATTTAGAGAAGAGAGACAGGGAAAAATTTAAAAAAACAATTTTGAAAAAGAAGAGAATTTTGAAAAGAAAGAAAAATTGCTTTTATATAAAATATTAAAATATACAAAGTCCTCTCATAGTCTGAAAGTTTTCAAAATTAAAATCACTCAAGAACTAATTACTACGCATGCGCAGTGGTAACAAAGTTTTTCATTAATAAATAAATTAACTAATTAATTAACTGTCATGAAATCTTCCTAATACTTCACAGTATTTGTGAGCAACATTTGAAGAAAATCTATACAGTAGATTGGATTTCTATTGCGTAGAAAAATTTCACTTTTCAGCTTTATTTATATGGATATACTAAAGTGAAAATACCAGCCACTCACAACTGAGAAATATGCTTGAGCTATTATATACGAGGATAAGTCATTATGTAAGTTACAAAAGATAAGAAAAAATAATTTACCATGATAATCACTTGGAAACAATTTTATTTTCCAACATAATCTCCACCAACGTTGATACACTTATCCCATCGTTTTATCAGTGCCCCAATTCTAGCTCCATAAAATTCTTTGGGTTGCTGTCTCATCCACAGTAGGACTTCGTGTTGAACGTCGTCAGCATCTCATCGTCATCAGATGGAAATCGCTTGGGGCTAAATCTGGGTTGTAAGGTGGATGCTGCAGCACTGACCAACCAGAATTTTCATCTGTTTGGGCCACTAAAACAACATCTTGGAGTCAAATACTTTGTAGATGATGACGACATTCAACGAGAAGTCCTACTGTGGATGAGACAGCAAAACAAAGAATTTTATGCTGCTGGAATTGGTGCGCTGATAAAACGATGGGATAAGTGCATCAGCATCGGTGGAGATTATGTTGAAAAATAAAATTGTTTCCAAGTGGCTATAATGGTAATTTTTTTTATCTTTTGTGATTTATTTAATGACTTACCATCGTAATATCAACCAATCTACACAAAAGATAACCAAATGAATTATTATTTTTTTGCATTTATATATAGCATCTTTGAAATTGGACTCGATGCTGTCAATTCAGGCTGTCACATGATATACGTCAAGCATTTTACTATCTACTGCGCTAAGTGCAGGAGGAAGAAGGACGTAAAGTCACTGCAAAGAGTGAGCCATCGTGCAGCTAGATGACATGCGCGATGGCGCTTGTCACGACACTGTTCCGTTACATGAATTGATTCTATTATGCATTAATCCCATCATGGGTACTTCTCCTTTAAGGTATCCGAACACGTAGAAAAGTCGATTTTCGGCCAAAATTCCCATTTTTAATTTTTGATTATTTGGATAGTTCATTAATTTACCTATCTAAAACATATTAACTTTTGTCGGTACGTTGATTAGAAAATGAGATATTAATTGTTTCATAACAAACCGAAAACCGGAAGTGGGCGTTTAATTAACCGGAAGTTGTCATTTAAAGGACAGAATCCTGTCAAAAATTCTTTTAAACTGCATTTTTTCAAGTTAATATGATGTTAGTATATTTTTAGGAATTTTTTTTAAAGTTTAGATACTTAATTTAAGAGCGAGGCAAAACTAAAATTTGATTTTTCTCAAAACTAGATGTTATGCATAATTTTCAAACTTCAAACATGATAACTCAAGATATTACCATTCGATTGTTCTGAAATTTTGCGAACACTTTCTTCAAATGTGTCTCTAGTGAATGTACTAGAATAACGTATATTGTAACAATATTTTTTTAACTATGGTCTTTTATCTGAAAAATGACATGAAAAATTTGCTGAAAATCTTATAATGATTGTTCGATTAGCTCTAAAATTTTTATTTATACAAAGAATGTTAAGATTCTAGTACAAGCACTAGTCCACAGTATGTAGTTTATTTTAGTATTAGTTTTATTTGAATTATTACAAAAGTTTGACCTCTAGCATGTTTGAAATTTTGGGGAATTTCCTCTAAAAAGCAGCAGAAATTCAAGAGTTTTGTAAATTTATAATAATTTATACTTAAAAATAATTCTCTAATATTAATCTTTATTAAATTCGAATCTAAAAACATATTGTGGGGTTTCTATTTCACAATTTGAAAAAAGTGCTCCGAACGTGTTCGGATACCTTAACTGAACCGCAGACATAAATAATAGTGTTAAAATAGCTAAGATTCAGCGAATTGAGTTTTGGATTTTAAGTTCTTTTGAATTCCACCATTTCGAATCATTTGCTCCAAATTTGACAGGTTTTCGCCCTTGACGATAGGTTTTTCCTTCCCGTGTTTCAAAAATTCCATTTTGGAAGGGCAGTGAATGGCCTGCTTTAAGCGAGTATTTCAGAAGTTATTGGCGGAAAACGTCTAAAAATAGCTTAATTTTTGTTATTCAATTAACCCTCTGGTTCATTGAAATAAGGGGATCTCAAAATACGGGAACGTCAGAGCTCCTCTATCAAAGAAAATGGAAATTCACTTTCCCCCCTCAAAAACCACAATGACAGCTGACATTGTCCGAATTGTAAGAAAACTCCCCTCTTCCCCAAACACATCAGGGCGAGCCACTCTAAGTCTACGGCACACGAGGCGGTTCTTCGCCGTTTTCTCGCTGCGGCCATTTCCCTCAGCGGCCGTATCCAAACCACGGCCGGCCACACGTGCGGTCTTTCTGACGCGAGCTCATTCATTTTTTCTGCTTTCTAGTGCAACAGAGTGTCGAATTCAAACAGTTGTTTGTGTGAAACTTTTGATACATTAGAAATGTATAAATAAAAAATTCATTCCATTTATCTCGTACTTGAAAACGAAGCAAAAGTGTTTATAATTTCATTAGAGTTTTAGTTTACCCCCCCCCCCTTCAACTAAAAAAAAATTAAGATAAATTATAGATTCTTAAATATTTCTTTAAAGTAAGAAGGTAATCGAAAGAATTCCTGCTTTAAATTGGACCATATTAATTCCTTTTACCACCAACGCAAATTTTTTCGAATTAAGATACAGAGTAATAAATGTGCCGTGTAGCTGTAAAGTGGCTATCTCCAAACAAGAAAAGTGGATTTTCTGTCACATCTAGTCAAAATGAGATTTGAAAAATAAACTGCATGGCATTTGAAGCGTTTTGGCGATGTATTGTAATTATGAATTCATGATGGTGAGATGTTAAGAGGGTCAAATGGACATATAATCTTTGAAAAAACGTATATTTGAAAAGTGGAGATGGTTACTTTTGCAGCTACACGACACAAATAGCTTATTTTAATTATACTAACGTCTAGTTTTGAAGCATCACGAGAACTGTTTTGTGGCGCACTTCGTATTTTTGAACCGCGATCCGATGAAAAGGACAAAACAATCAATTTTTAAGCGAGTAATTATTAAAATTAGGTTGTAATTTGGAAAAGGTTAATAAGTACAATTATTTTAAACAATTTTATTTTAAAAAAAACAGAAAAATGTAAACATTTAACAAAAAAGCAATATAAAAGGACCAAAGAATGAGCTGAATGATGTGAAAATGAAATAAATGGAATTGCCAATATTTCAACTGAAATATTCACATCTGTGATATAAAACTGGAAAAAAAAACTATGGAAGTTCAAGAATCATAAGCTCACTATCCAAGTAGTATTCCTTGATATATTTATTTTAAATATCAAAAAATATGGAACAGAACACAACAGTCCAGATTAAGTCCTGCATTAGCCCTTAGGCAAATCAGTTTACGGGTCCTCCGCCTTCCATAACTAACAAAGTCAGATTTCTTTATTGATTTTAATTTAATATCTATATAAGCAGTTTTTATATAAATATAGTTTTGAAAATTTTATATGACATTTAATTGCTGGTCAGCTTCAAGAAAGTTAGTTTCATTATCTTGCGTTTAAAAAAAATTAAATTTAAAAATCAATTTTTTAACAAAACGGTAAAAAAGCAACAAAATTTGTTTCAGTGCATTCTAAATAGTCATATACAAAGTTTGACACTGGTGTTGATAATCATGAGTCAATCCGTCAACTGCAAGAAAAAAGATTGACCGCACATACCTGCAAAACAAATTTAAAACATGAAAAATTGCTAAGAATAGTGTTTTGAAATTTAAGTGGCACTTAATTTTAATTTAACTATGTTCGAGTACACAGAGCCCTTGTGAACTAAGTAAAATTACAAAAATTAAATAACCCTGAAAATTCTGAAAAAAATTTCGATGCCTGAGGCCTCCGAAAGTTGCAGAGCCCCTTAGACAGTTGCCTATTTGATAATCCGACACTTGGAACATATGAAAATACCAACGGAAACCACCATAAGCAGCGAAGCGATTTATTTCCCGCGCCTGAAAAATAGACGCGAGCGCATCGTTTTGCGGCAGCCGCGAAGAATGCACCCAGAGAAAGGGAGAAAACAGCGCGAAGGTTACGCGTGTGGCCCACCCCTGCTCTTCAGCATATTGTCAATAATTCTTGTGCGGTTGACCTTCAAGCAGCGATGGCTAAAACTCGCTCGTGTGGCCGTATACTAACGAAGAAAGAACGCGCCGCAGGTGTGAAATCAATCACACTTAACGAAAGGGAGTGGAAATTTCAAAGTGACATTCGGACGGCTATCGTCTTTTGCTTGAAGGGACGTATGGGACGGTCCCGTATTGATAGAGTTAAATAAATAAAAATCTAATTCGATTTTTAAAATAATTCTTACGGCGTTAACTCTCTCTTGTGCCAAATTTGGTCGCCATAAGTCCAACGGTGTAGACGTGCATAAAGAACCAAACAACGAACACGCACATAAACTTTCCTCTTTTATATATAGTGGGTAAAAAAAGTTTCCTTACGGAAGCCAATGTTACGAATGAATTAGCATAATTTCAAATCTTTTCTTCATACCTTCAGAAACTACTGAAAATGCTTAATTTGAGTCTTTAAAATGAGTTTATAACAAATGTCTGCCTTTACAAAACGCTGCAATTGTTTTAATTGAAATATTTAGGAGATATTGCGAAATTTCATGCAAAAAAAAGTTTCCGTACGCAGTATGAAAATTATTGCTGAAGTCTTCTATAACTGACCCACAGTAAATATTCGAAAATGGAGCGTACCTATGTGTCATGAAGGGATGATAGCAACAGTTGTTTAATTCTAGCTTGTACCTAATCGTATTAAAAAGTATTTTCCTCCAACTATTCCTAAGTTGGTGGCTCAGTTGAGAAATGATGGATTATCGATGAAAACATTGGTGAAATCATCAATAAATTGACGTCTGAGTATAATATATTATTTGAAACATACCATGAGCTTCAAATCTTTGAGGATAGAAATCGATCGCAAAGATCTCCGAAGCTAAACAACTTGCATCAAAGAAATATCAAGGGTAAGGTTCGAGTTAATCCACGAATAAGTGCCCCTCAAATCGCAGCTGACTTGAAGGCTGATTATAACATTGAAGTGACACTGCAAACGGCGAGAACCGTCATTACAAAATCAGGTTACAATGGACGTGAGGCCAGTAAGAAGCCTTGTATAAATCTCTGAAACGGAAAAAGCGCCTCGAGTTTGCAAATAATCATCTAAGTTAGCCCTTATTTTTCTGGGAATCGATCCTTTTTAAAGATGAATCAAAACTTATTGTCCATGGGTCCGATGATCGAGTTATTGTCTGGATAAAACCAAATCAACATAAGCTAACTAAGAATTTATGTGGAGCTCTCAAGCACGTTGGCGGAGGCATCATGGTGTGGGTGTGTATGAGTGTTACTGGTGTTCACAATTTTTGTTCTATAGAATAAATATGGATAGATACATGTATCATAACATTCTAAAGCAAAACGTCTTAACTAGTGCAAAAAAATTGTCCTTTGTGGATATACACTTACTTTCCATCAGGACAAACATCCTAAACACACCTCCAAGATTTGTCAAGAATAGTGCCTCTATCATGTTAAACAGCAACTTTATAGTCCACCCCAGTCTCCCCGACTTAATCCCCATAAAACATTTATGGGAACAAATCAGTCGTGAGCTCAAAACATACGATATTCACAACAAGGTCTAACTACAAAGTGCCATTTAGGGCATTTGAAGCAACATTTTCCTGAAACAACAAAAATTGCTCGCAAGATTAATTCCACAACGTTTGAGAGTAGAAATAAAGGCCAAAGGAAGGCGTCCAACCATTAAATACAACTTGGTTAACATAAAAAAGATCCTTTCATAAACTATATAAATACAGTAAGGAAACTTTTTTTGTTCCTCATCAGTGGCATCTTTTGTTTCTTTAAATTTATTTTTTAATTATCTCAGTATTTTTTCTTTATAATACACCTAAATAATATATGCATTTGTGTTCAACCAAATTATTAATTTTCGTTTTTTTCACAAAAGATTTTTGTGACACAAATTAAGCTTTTATTTCTGATAATAGCTGCTTACGAAAACTTTTTTTATCCTCTGTATACAGGTTACAAGATTAACAGCTTTCTATCTCTATGTGGATTTCTATTCTTCACGTTTCAATTTTATTATGTCATCTCTCGTATAAGAAATATACAACGAGAAAGTATTGAAATAATCAAAATAGGCGATCTCTAAATTTTGATATGGTCACGGTGGCCTAGTGGTAAGGTCCAGGCTTAAACCCGATTTCCATTGAAGATCCATCTGTTTGGGGCCTGTTGCATGCTAAATCATACATAGTGGCCAAACGTCCTCTCGTTGGTGTGGTGCGGAGTTTTAGAGAGGGATCAGCCTAGGTGTTGTCCTCGTCGTCTGACCGCGATTCAAAATTACGAGGTCCGTCCCAAAATAACCCTCGTGTTATTTCCAAACGTGACGTTAATATAACTAAAACTGAACTAAATTTTCACAATTTTGACATTTAAGTCCTCCCTTAGTCTGAATTTTTTTGAATTTTGTCTCTCTGTTAAGTCCTCCCTGAGTCTGAATTTTTTTGAATTGTGTCTGTCTGTTAAGTCCTCCCTGAGACTGATTTTTTTAATTGTGTCTGTCTGTTAAGTCCTCCCTGAGTCTGAATTTTTTTTGGAATTGTATCTGTCTGTTAAGTCCTCCCTGAGTATGATTTTTTTTAAAATTGTGTCTGTCTGTAAACACGATAACGGAGAAATGAAAAGAGCTGTCTGAAATTTGGTATGTAGCCTTTACACCCAAACTGGAGATTGGTATCAGACTTTGGAAAAACTTAATCCGAATGGAAGTCTGTCTGTCCTTCTGTGTGCGTATGAACAAGATACCTTAAAAACGCATCGAACTAAGTAGTTAGAATTTGATAGTTTTCTCAATAAAATTTTAAATCTGTATCAGACTTTCTATCCAGAGGTCCAGAAGATCACTGTCTATCTGTGTGTATGTGAGTACGATATATTCAAAACCGCATCGTGCCAAGTAAATGAAATTTAGTAAGTGATCTTAATACCGAAAATTGTATATCTGTCTAAAATGTTTGCCCCAATCGGTCAGAGGGTAGAGCAGGGATGGGCAAACTTTTTCGGTCGCGGGCAAAAAATCGAAAAAAAAAGTTTGGCGGGCCAAGATAAATTTTTCTAAAATTTTAAAAACAATATACAAGTATTACAATTTAAATATGTTAATGAGATGAATGAAATTGCGATTTCATTTTTAAAAGTTCCTTATATTGAGGTTCGAAGTGAGATGTACTGATTCTAAGGAACGAGGCTAAATGCTCATCTGTCAGTCTACTTCTGAAATAATTCTTTCTAAGGTTCATAGTTGAAAACACTTGTTCGCATATATAAGATGAGGCAAACATAGCACTGATTTTCTGGGCGTGAGATATTAAATTTGGGAAACTTACTTTCAATAATGATTTGTAAAACTCTAACTTTGGCATATTTAGAAACGACTGCTTGAGATGATTGTTAGATTGCAACTCAATTAATTCAAGCTGCAAATCTGACCACACTGCTTCACAACACAAAGAGTCCAAGAAATCCAGATTTTTTTACTGTCATATTTGTTGTTCGATCGGTAGTAATATTACATATATTTGTTATAGGCACTTTCAATTTAAAAGCTCTTCCTGAAATTCAAGAAAAATATCACATCCCTTTGCAGTTCCCTTTAAAGAACGCATGCACGCCAGTTCCTCGGTAATTTCAAAGTTCTCATCAACACCTCTTATAAATAATATTAATTGAGCAGTATCATTTATATCAGTGCTTTCATCCATATATAGCTATGGAGCAAAATTTAAACTAGCCAATCTTTGACTCTAATTGCGATGCCTAATTTTTATCGATAGCTTCGGTTCTAAAAGTCACCGTTTTTCGAGATAAGCTTACAGTCTGAAAATTATTTTTCTTGTCTGGACATAAAACATCACAAACTTGGAGCATGCATTGTTTAACGAACTCCCCATCACTGAGAGCTTTTTTATTTTTAGCAATATTGTATGCTACAATGTAACTTGCATGTGTAGCTGCTTCTTGGATAGTGTTTACCTTCTTGAAAAAATATTGTCGGCCTGATAATTTTTACAAAGAATTTCTACATTTTGTTTTCTTTCATATTCGGACATTGCTTCGTAATTAGAATTCTTATGCTTAGATGTGAAATGACGGGACATGTTATATTCTTTGAAGACTGCTACAGCTTCATTGCAGATGAGACACACTGGTTTATCTATAACAACTGTAAAAACTGTACTGTTTTCAAGTCCATTCATCATTAAAAGCACGGCACTCTGAATCAACTTTACGTTTTTAGTAGCCATTTTGCGGTTGAAATATTTTACGAATAACCCAAACAAGCACTAGCTACGCTATACTTTTAATACTTTCACCACTATTCACAATGATGCTATATGTCCGCAATCTTTCCATACGCAATCAATAATATTAAAACTCGCGCCAAAAGAAAAAGCCGCTGGCTGAAGCTTAAAATGCGCAGTCTGCCACATGTGAGGTCTAATTCACCTATATTGGATTCCCATATGTCTGCTCCCCGAGAAAGAGATAACGCTTATTGGCACCAGTCTGCAGCTATAACTAACAAAGAACTTCCGCTTTTAACACTACCGATTGAAAGCTGTCTGTTTATTGATAGCTTCTATAGAATATGCACTGCGAGTAATGTACAGATACACATCGTTGCGAAGAACAGAATGATTTTCAACAGAAATGAAACCGGAAATACCATCAATAAATCAAATAAAAAAGAACATTACAACCCAGAGGGCGCGACCGAAAGGCAGACGCACTGGCGCCAACACTGTGTTTGTGCTTGCTATTTCCGTCGATTTATGTTTTGTAGAACAAAAATAGAGAAAGTAAAAAGATCATCAGTCCTTTGAAAAAAAGAAAGAAAAAAAAATAATATTTAAACAAAGTAGAAAAGGAGATGGATATATAATATATAAATCATATTTTCTTTTAATTTCCGTCGGACCGGCAAATTAAAATTCTATCCGCGGGCCGGATAAAACCTTCCGGCGGGCCGGAGTTGGCCCGCGGGCCGTAGTTTGCCCATGTCTGGGGTAGAGATAGTGTTCGAAGATGCATACGCGACCTTTTCAACTCTACAACGAAGTTAAACCCAAAATGCCGCATATGTATCAAATGTTTGACCCTATTGGTGAGGGAGAAGAGATACTGATCGAAAATAAATACATACTCGATTCTTTCAACTATACAACGAATTTAAACCCAAAATGCCTCATATGTATCAAATGTTTCACCCTACTGGTCTGGGAAAAGAGATACTGATCGAAAATGCATACATGATCCTTTCAACTATACAACGAAGTTAAACCCAAAATGCCGCATATGTATCAAATGCTTGACCCTATTGGGCAGGGAGAAGAGATACTGATCGAAAATGCATACATGAACCTTTCAACTATACAGCAAAGTTAGCATTACCTCTCTTTAAACATACTCTCTTTTAAAAAAAATAGTCTTCTTAATTTACAGCAAGCACGAATTTCATTTCCTATGATTAACTATATTTTGTTGGTTTTCTGGTTGAACGAACTCTGTGGTTTGACTGCTTATTGGACTTTCCCACAGACATATGTACTGAGGCTAAAAGAAAAACGCATTTGCGGTTTGACGCCAAGTTATCCCGGTTTTGTCTAAAATATAACAAACTCGCCTGTTTACATAATTTTAGCATAATTTTGCTGAGCAGAATCTGAAATGAACTTGTGGTTCCTGCTTTAAAAAATCATAATGACAACATTCGGAACGCAGCTAATGCACTTCTGAAAACTGAAAATATCTACGTTGTTGGAGTGTAATGTCTAAAATGCTTTTTAATTCCAAAAATTGCAGTAATTCTGCTAGCAATAAATATGCGAGATATTAAATTACAGGAAAATGAATATTCTTTACAGGTGAGGAACATTTGCTCAATAGTTACCTTTCCAAAAAAATCATATATTACAAGAAATAAAATTCTCGAGCTTCACTAATTTTAGTACAACTCTCACTTTTAAAAATTTAAATATCTGTTTTACCATGTGCCAAGACGATGTTGTTGTATGTAGATTGAATGTGGCATCTAAATTAATAATTCCGTGACCTCGCTTCCCTCTCCAAAAAAACTAAGATACGTTTTTAATCGCAGTCTTTAAAGGTTTATACAATGTTCTCATTCATTTTAAAGATAATATTGTTTACAGGTACACTATACATCATAATTTGTCTCTAGTGAAGGCACCATCTTTGCCTCCATTACTGTCTTATAAAGCTATATTTAGGCCAATCAATGTTGTACAGTCGACAACAAAAAAAATGGGACACATCTGTAACTCTGGTATTTATTATCGGGTCTTCACAAAACTAGCGTCGATGTTAATGGCTCAAGATGACAGGTTTATTCAGATAAAAAAAACTGATTAATCGAGTTAATTAACATAGTTAATTAGCAGCTATCTCGGAATTTTCCCATTACCCCATCAATTGTTTTTGCTGAATCGACTCCCCGTCATGAAATTAGCCTCCCAAAAATTTTTATAGAGTTCTGATTAAAATTTCAAGAGTTATAGGATTTTGAAAAATGGACTTTCTCATGTAAACTAAATTTTAGGTACTTTTGTCGATATCTCCGAAAGTATTATATATTTGTCAAAAACTTTTTCACTCATTAAAAGAAAACTATTTTTTTACATAAAGTCATGAAAAAATTCATAAATAAAAAAATAATAATTAAAAAATATTTAAACATGACTTTGAAAAAAAAGTGAATTGTAACATAGTAAAATTTTAACATGAGAGCAAAGCTGAGATGTTATAACGCCGGTATCCAAAAATTCCAGTGCATATCTATAATAGTTTTTGAAATATTTACATAAAAACTGCATATTCCCACTGTTGACAGGCAACGCCCACTTTTTGAGGGAGAGAATATTATATTTATTTGTATTTATCTATCTACTTTTCATGAATCACCAGCGAATTCATCGGTAATTCGAATTTTTCTCTGGTCAAAGTAAAAATTAAAAAACATTATTTTTGTTTCTAAATTATTCTTTTTCATTTAACTAAAAATTTTTCAAGTTTGTAAAGATGGAATTTTATAATATTATTTCATTAATTTTCTGATATTTTGTGCATTTATGCATTCTTGAAGATAGTAGAGTATTTTAGTATTTACAGAACTAAGTTATCAGCAATTCGATTAATTTATTAACATTTTTATTCTATACCAGTGGCGTCAGGTGGTCGTGTATTTCTGAAAGAACAAATTTTAAGATTCCATAATATTTATCACATTGAATTCTAAAATAAAAACAAAAAGTAGGAAGTAACGAAAACAAATGATTTCTACATTTTAGCACATTTACAAAAGAAGTGCTCTTAAAAACTACTTTTATTATATTTATTTTTACTTAAATGCGTCCGTATTTTGTGTTCTCAGCGATTGTAAATGAAGATCTTTTTATGGGTCTTCATTTTCACGAAGATTTGCTATACAATGTATTCACTCAAAAATGCAATAACAGTTATCCCTTTTTTTATAAAAAAAATAAACATATTAAATGTGAATTGGTGAAGCATTATTGCTGAAGTGTTGGATTCAAAATGTTGCAAGCTGTGTTTTCATAAAAATTAGCTACTTATTGAAATTATTTTTTATAAAAATTATGAAAATCTTTGAATTACAATTACCCTTTAATTTTTTATTTTATGTCTTACTCTAAAAAGCATTCACTGCTTATTTATTAATAACATATTTTTATTAAAAAGCTGTTAAATATAAGATATAAATATAAAAGTTTAATAATTTTTATTTTTTGTGGCAGTACACAATTCGAACATAATTCTCATTTGACGTTCTGATATCTGTCAGAAATAATTGAAGTTCTTTTTTTTACAAAAAACAGATATCAAAGATTCTTTTCAAAAGAAGCAAAAATAGTTAGCTAAGCGGAATTAACATTACGCATATTTTAAATAATGTTATTCAATTTTGATTGAGATATTATTTGAATAATTATAAAAATATAAGCAACCAAAATCTAAATGAACCAAAAGAAAAGTAAAATGACGAAAAAATTAGAACGGAGATTCAACTATGCAAACATCAAAATATACTGTAATCTCATTATTCCTACAATGCAAATATCGGAAATTTTCATATTCAATTGAAAAAAGTAAACACAATACCTTTCAAATTTTAGAGACTAACTTGAACTGTTTACTCTTACAATAATAAAGGTTTTTTATTGAAATATGTTAGAAAAATAAATATTACACTGCTGGAAAAGAATTACATTTTTGAGTAATAAAAGAAAAACTGTGAAAATGTATTCTATGTTAAATGATACATATATATAAAAACAATGACTTTTGTATGACAAATATTAACTCTGAGATAGCAGACAATGATTTCAAATGTTATTTTATGAACACATACGCGTTTAATAATAAGGAATCTATTAATGAAAGCAAAACAGAATTAAAAAAACTCCAATTTTTTACATAACATGAAATTTTGTTAGTTATTGAATTATGTTACAATGCAAACAGAATTGTCAAACAAATTCTTCATATGAGGAAACCTTCCAAAAATCAAATCAAAATATTAAATAATATTTATTAACTAATTCTAATTGTTATTCTGAATTTTTTTCCGAAGTATGAAAAATGAAAATTAATTAATTAAAAATATTCTAAAAAAAATCTGACAGAAATTATTTTTGCTATTTGGTACATATTTACCATTTATAACCATTTTACACATTTATAACCATTGTTAAAACATTTTGTCGTTTCCTTCTTTTTACTTTACATCCATAAACATTAATTCCGTAAAACGCTTAATAAATTTCACTAAGCTGCATGATTAAATATAAAATTTAGCTTAAAGTATTTAAACCCAGAATGAATAGGAATTCTAAGCAGAAATAAATAGCTTCTCTTCTCTGAAATCTTGTCATATCTGAATCTCTTCGATATTCCTATTCACAACAAAGAAGATAGTTTTCAACAAAACTTTTTAATTGCCTGGATGAAATTCACATCATTTCCAATGTTTCATCATTGAACTCCACTTCTTTTAAATTGTTAAAGCTTGAATAACAAACAATTTATTTCTTTGGCAATTTAATTAATATCAATTAATATATTAATTTGAGATTCAAACATTAAGAAATTAAATCAATTACAAAAATCGCATCGCCATGGGCTCGGATTATGTCTTTGCCAGTACAGGAGGAATGGAGCCAGAGCTTGCACATAAAACACTGGAATCCCAATTCCGGGTTTCCTTACTCACTGCAAATGATGCATTCTTCATTATCGAGGACCTCTGTGTCAAGATTGTCATTAGCGTCAACGTAAGGAAATTCAAATGAATAAATTGAGTCTTCAGACTCAGAACATTAGAAGTCGAGGTTTTACTTAGCTACTTTATACTTTTTTGTAGAATTGTTAGAAGGTTTGTTGCTTTCGGTACTGTTAACAGACAGCAAATCACACACACAAGCAGACAGCAGATCAATAATAATAACAGCAACAGCACAAAGGATAGAGCTCTGACAGCTAACCAATTCGTCTAACAGCTGACCAATTCGCACTGCGAACAGAACTCCAAAAAGATTCCAAAGACGTTCAAACACACCTTTGTCTCAGCACCTCCGGGTATTTATACCCTTTTCCGACAGGACTGACGTCACACAGTATCATCTAGAACAATTTCTATATTTCTGTTCCTAATAGAAATAGGACGATAATTCTGGTATTTTCGAGAACCTTCAATTTGTCTCCAAATGATTGCCAAAGTCAGGGAATTGGCTTACCTACCCTCGGCATCCAATGAAACCTCTGTAAATGTCTCTTTCCAACAATAAGACTAATATTTCAGGGAAGCGACATTACAGGCTCGTAACAATATGCTACCACTCCTTTAGCTTCAAATTTTGTTTTTTTACTGTTCGTCGAATACTGTTTTTTATTGTTCACTTTAGTTCATCGAATTTTTTGTGAACCATTACACCCTCACTTGTCCCACAAGATGTTAAGTAAATAATGATGAATATTTGATAATATACACAAATTTCTGGTGCTGAATTATTCTACTTGCTTTTCGTATATTATTCAGAGGCATTGAATGTGTCAATTCATCCCGCACATTACTAGATTAGCCGAATTTTCATCACTTCCACTTTTAAAGAAATTTGAAAGTATCGACACCCTATTTCCACAAAGATATTGTACATATTTTTCCGATGTTGTTCCATATTCTGGATGATGTACAATATCGCGCTACGATACCTCCATCTTCCGCAAATAAAGGATCAGATGTAACCGAACAATTAGAGCTAAGTTTCCTAAATAGACACCCTTCCATTGAAAGGACCACAAGTTTTAGAGAGAACTTTGACAAGTTTCCTTAACTAATATAACAAAACATTTAGAAAAGAGAGATTTTACGAAAAATTCAGAAAAGAAACTGAGATGATACCGAAAAAACTTCAGAGGATAAAGATATATCGTAAAAGAAGGCCCGGTTTATGGAGCTTAATTCAGATGAGGAAAATCATCACTAAATATGTATTTATCAAGCTTTCGGTGAAAATTGCTTCAATGATATTTACCAATCAAAAAATAAAAATAGTGTGTTTTCTTGTTAAAATCCATTTCTTCTGCCAACGCTTTGTTTTGTATCACACAACAGTTTTAGGAATCTAACAATCATGTTATACAGGGGTTACCTGTCTTACTTAAATACCTCAATTATTACTACTATACTTACTTTGCAAGAGTGGAGTAAATTTGAATTTTTATTCTTTACTGATATTTTTATGAAGGCATTTTTGCTGGAAGGATAACAAATTTTAAATCAATCTTGTTAGCGGTATTATGTTTATTTTTTCTTTCTGAAAATTCTTTTGTTGTTTACTTATCTTGTTTGTCTTGTGGTTTGGGAAATTTCGGGCTATGAAGAGGCTTTGGTTAGACTTAGGTCAAGCCTCTTACAGAAAAAAATTTCCAATTTATTTGAACCCATTTCGAATTTAGTCTATAGCCCTTGAGAAAGTGGACTAGAATGGATTCTTTGTTTGTTTAATTCGATTCTATCAGAGTTTATTTCGTGGTTTTTAGTTTCTTTGAATTATCATTGACTTCCTTTGTTTGTTGTATGCAGCGGCATATTCCGGGCTACTTAAACATTGTTTAAATTTTGTAATGTGTGTTTAAATTTTGTAATGTGTGTTTAAATTTTGTGAAGTATTTTTAGATTTTGTAATGTATGTTTAAATTTTGTAATGTGTTTAAATTTTGTAATGTATTTAAATTTTGTAATGTGTGTTTAAATTTTGTAATGTGTGTTTAAATTTTGTAAAGTATGTTTAGATTTTGTAATGTATGTTTAAATTTTGTAATGTATGTTTAAATTTATTCTTAAATTTGCTTTATTTACTAATTTAACTTATTTTATTATCGTTATGCTCAATTATTTCTAACTTATTCCGGTAGAATAAAAAAAGCAAGAACAGGCATGTATTAACAATAAATATTTCATTAATCACTACTTGCTGTGTATATTGAGCAAATATTTTCATTCTAGTACATTAGCTTTTTTGAAAAGATGTGTTAATTAACTCTTTGAACTCTAAAGCTTAAAGCGAAATGTTGGCAATAAACGATGAATAAACAAAAGCAAAAAAACAAAGCTGCAAATGTTCAAAAGGAAATTTTAAAAAAGTCTCTTTAAAACAAATTTTAATTGCTTTTCTCCTTTGACACTGGTGAACAGTTGTTTAAAGGTAGAGATGAATATCTTTAATTTTGTCTATTTAATGAATTTTAATATTTTTTAATTACTTTTAATCTCTCATAAGCTTTTGTGAAATATTTTTGGATTGCTTTGTTAGCATTATTCGTTTCTATTCTTTAATGATATCACTTGTGCTTACTTTTGTTTATATTTTTCTATTAATAATGACGTTGTTAACTTTTTTAAATTTTTCATTTTAGTTATAGTTTCGAGCTTACGGACGATTTTCTGCTTTGTTTGTTTACATTAAATGCCTGTACTACGTATTTCCGGTGCAATGCTAAGTCAATGGATCTTCAAAGTGGAAGTTCAACATACAAGCAGATAAAGTCAAGGTTTTTAATGTAAGTAAACAGACCAGAAAACTCTTCCGTACAGGCGTCTGTGTTGCCAAGTTAAAATGGATGTATTTTTGAGAATTTTAATGAAATCAATATTTTGTATTTCATTTTACATTAAAAGTCATTTCATTTTAGCCAAACTGAGTTAATTCTAATATTTTACTTTCAAAATATATCTTTTTGTTGTTTAATGCTAGTTTAATTCAAAACCAACGCAATACACACATATCACAGTAGATTCGTTTTTCATTACTAATAATATAATTAAATATTGTCCTAAATTAAAACAACTAGTTTATTAATTAATTTAATTAACAAGAAGATGACATATAATTATTGTAAGGATCCGACAATCTTATAAAAAGTATGAAAATATTTTTTTCCAGTAGAGCATTTGAAAGTATCTTGATGAAGTCAATTCACGAAACGTCGGTTTCATATATTATATCATAAGAGCAACTGCGAATGTAATTGAATAGCTAACTGCTTGTGGTTTTACATTATGCTGTGACGTCCATTCATTTGTTTTCTTTTTAAGATGCGAAATGGATTTCAAAATTTAATTGGCGTCTCGTAAGTGACGTGTATAACGTGGGTATGAATTATATCCATTATTATGAGAAGGAAAACAACTGGTTTTTCGTTTGCAACAAATTTGTGAAAAAATACCATATTTTCCATATGCCACGAGATAATTCGCGATAATTCAGTTCAAAAAGTAAGAAAACATTATATTTTAAGCATAATACCTTTGGGGGTTTATACACTTAGTTCAATAGTACTTGAGATTTCTGTTATTCCTACCATATCGTACGATGCATCCGATCTTTCAAGGTAGCTAGGTGTTTCGGCAATAAACTCATCGTTCGATGAAAATTTATTTCCTGCCAGCCACTTTTTTCGTGTTTTGGAACTGGCACTAATCCAACAGAGCCGAAAGTGGGAAAATAGGAGGATTCGGAAGAATTTGGTAGCGTAAATCTTGTAGTTTTGCACTTGCAGCTGTAAAAGTGTGAACTGGGTCATTAGGTAAGGTCTTTTTCTCTCTATTTCATAATTTAAATGATCCAGCAATAGCAATAGTTCCGCCTTTTTCCAATCGACAGTGGCGATAACCTTTCCATGTCAGGAATGGGTTTCGCGTTTCGGGGAACAGAATTCCGGATTGCATTCTATTGGTTTGATGGATCCTTTGTCTCAGGTTGCTCGTGATGAATCCAAATTGCAGTCCCTGTTACAAAATGACACAGAAGTTCCTCTGGATTCCTTTGAAAGGGTTTCAAACTTTCCTGGAAGCGCAAAGTTTGATCCAGGGTGAGCAGTCGCGGCACTCATCTTGCGGAGAGTTTTCTCGTTTGTAAATGTTAATGGAAAATATTACGTGAACGATCCTTTGAGATTCATTCATAGTTTTTCCCGACCTGGCCGAAGCCGTGCGGTCTAAACGACGTGTCGCACGAAGCAACCCCACCCAAACAATTCAACTTTCAACAATACAGTTTTCCATTTACAAAAGGATGAAAAGAAACAATATATTAAGATTCAAAGTGGAAAAGCAATGTTAAACAATTCTTTAACAATGTCGGAAAAGGCCCGCCTAAAAATTCAATTTTCAGTAACTCTTTGAGTTCTCTTCTACCAATTTCTGGACCAAGACTGCCTCAAATGAGCCAACCTCTGACACTCAAAGAGCACATGAAAAATAGAACCGTCGGCTCTTCTACACGGATATTGGGGATCCTTGCCAAACAAGCGAGCCTGATGACAAGGAAAGACACCCTTGCCCGTAAGAACACTTGATTTAAAAAGAAATCACCATACATTCGCTTATAGTCCACTTTGATTAACAATGAGTAGGTCCATCTAGCGTTAGAACGTTAATATAACCTAACCTAACCTCATGCACCGAAGCTCAAGACATAAGAGCAGATCGGGAGTCCGAAATTATTTTCGCTTGCCTCACTTGTCTTCCAATAATATGCTTAACAGCCTGCCGAATTGCCACAACCTCAGCCATAAAGACTATCGCCTCATCAGACAGTCGAAATAGATCTGAGAAAATCTCATCATTTTCTTGGAAGTGAACAAAGACACACCAAACTCTGTTCTGGATTTTAGAGCCATCGGTATTGTTACAAAAATCATTCAGTGGGTGTCCAAAACGCAGGATAATGGAGAATTAAGGCTTATTCACAAATATGCAGGAAAACACGTAGCACAGGTGAGAGGAAAGATATATCTTGCACAGATTAGCAGCACAGACAGACAACAATTCACTAGTAACAACAGTGACAGCACTTTCATATTTAGAAACATAAACAGTCAGCAAATCACTAATAATGACAGTAACAGCACTTTCAGTAGCGCTCAGCTCACTGTCTTTCCGGCACTGCAGACGAAACTCAAAAGTCGTTCCAATCGATCAACAACACTGCTGAATACCGCTCGGCGTCTAACAACTTACCAGCTCGCACAGCGGATAGAACTCCAAAGAAAGATTCCAAAGACGTGCGCACTCCAAGGCGAACCCAGTCGATCAAAACGTTCGAAGTCGATCAACATTCACTTACTCCGTGATCCAAGCGCACTCCTTATATAGTCTGTCCCGGCAGGCCTGTGACGTCACATAGAATCATCTAGTGCATTCAAGCGTATATCCTCTTCTAATAGAGATATCGAGGAAATTCCAGCACCTTTGCAATCCCATATTTCGTCGCTAAAGTCACCAGATTTGTCACCAAGATGGTCGCCATGGTCAGGGGTCCAGGCTTGTCTGCTGCCAGTCACCCCATTTTTATCCCTGTAAAACTCTCTTCCCAATCATGAGACTAACATTGCTGGGAAGCGACTTTCCACATATTTGTAACACTATATATAACGTTTCCAAGGGTTTCGCTCTCATCAAATAGTGACCAACTAATTTTGACCACCTCTCATGGCTCTCTGGCCGTCTCAAAATCAAAACTCTGAAGGTCACCAATTTCACGAGAATTTTTAATAAGATCCTTTGAGATGCCCATAGTCTAGGAAATTTCATACACCTCCACTCTTTTGCCATTAATCATCGCCACATCATGTATTTTTTCAATGATTTTATGAGTAGAAATCTCAACAGGGCTTCCTGGGCGCTCAGCATCGCACGTGCTCATATGGTCACTGCGAAAATGACAATTACTAATATAATAGCCCAAATCTGTCTCTCGGTAACGCTCTGACGTCGCCAACAATAAAACTCGCGCCATAGCACTGCGAGACGTTAAACAGCATTATTTCATTGTTAGAGAACCTAAATTTCAGTAATTTTAAATTTAAAAGAGTAATTGTCGTTCTAATTTCAAATTCAATAGCTCTAAAATAATGAAATAAAATTTTTTATTGATTGACATAAAATTTATCTCGCTATAATCAATAGCTCCAGAGAAGTTTTAAATTATATTAATCATATATTTCAAATTAATTTTCGTTTTTTAATAGAAAGTAGTAAATCACGTCAGTGGTATATCACGCTCGTGATATAGTTTGGACACCACGATGCATCTGATTATTTATTGCAATCGTGATGATATAATTTGATAATAATTTTTGGCAACGTCTGACATGCAGAGAAGTGCTTTGTTTTGATTAGAATTTCGAAAAAGAATTCCTTTGAAATTTTAACTTTTGGCTTATGTTTGTCAAGCTGAGAATTTCATGGTGATTGAATTATAATAAAATTGCTAAACGACGAAAAATACTTCACACGGAATGTTGATTACCAAGAGGTTTTTTGAATAAAGTAATATGTAAATAATATGTATATAAAAATATTTCCTGTCATAAAACGTGTTTATTTTATTTGTTTTTAATCAATGTTAAACATTTCTCTCGCACATCTGTATCTAACAATCTCTCTCTCTCAAAATCTGTATTCAAACAAGTCAAATTTGGCAGGAAATCTCGCGAATGAAAAGGCAATTTACACCTATCATATCATGACGGGTGATTTTCTAGTCCACTGATAAACTGTTTTAATCGAACGTGCAGAGTCACCATAATGTTTACCAAACTTAGGTTTGGTTTCCTGAGACGTTTTCCCTTTCAGAAAATAATGTTTGATCACCACGCGCAATACTTTCTCATCCAGTTTTCAGAAATCACGGTACTTAATCGATTCAAATAAGTGGCAAACACAGCTAATAGATATATCTGGATGAAACTTTGTGTGATACCTTTCAAGAGTTACCGGTCTCTAAAAATAATCTCTATATGGTCTGGTGGTGCAATCTATAAGATTTTGTACGGACTAAACTAACGATCCTCGTATATTTTATGAAATCAAATTAGAAAAATAATAAATATAAAACTTAAAATATTAACTTAATTAAATAAAATTTAATAAGAAGCATAATTAAACTTGAATAATAAGTAAGACAAGAAAGACGCATGTCGGTAACCCGGGTAATGAGCTCGCGGTCCACTTCGCCAAAATAGAGACCATTTCAAAAGAAGATATGGACTTACCGTCTCCCTATTCTTTTATCAAATTCAAAGTTAAAAAGAATTCCAGAGAAGACTGGGAAAAGTATTGGGTTAAATGATGGCACACAATTGGGGAGACGGATTAGAGATTAAGGATACAAAATTTATAATTCAAAATAAATAATTAATTTTATTTATTAATTTTATTTTTTATTTTAAATTTATTAACATTTCTTAACTGGGCATGAAACATTTTCTTATTATATTAAACGTTTTCAAATCCTTGTTTCTCCACTACGTATCTGCAGAAAAACAAGGGATTCAAATCATTATGGTTTTGCCTGCGTCCACACGGAAAAGTTTCATCTTTATAAACATTTAGATAATTTTAAAAGAGAGTGGTTCAAAAATTTACTCCGTAATAGAAAGTACTATTTTTAAAATTCGGTAAATTTTTCAAATAAGTGATTCCATATGCAATGAACTATACCTGAACTATACCAGTGGTTGACAGATCTAAATTTCATTCTTTTTCTTTTCCGAAATTGTATTAAAAACATGATTTCTTTTCGAAATTGCATTAAAAACATTTTTAATTTCTTTTCGAAATTGCATTAAGAACATCATTTTTAATTTCTTTTCGAAATTGTATTAAGAACATCATTTTTAATTTCTTTTCGAAATCGTATTAAAAACATCATTTTTAATTTCTTTTCAAAATTG
>BGPR01010414.1:41360-52595 GCA_013235015.1 Araneus ventricosus | reverse complement strand
CTGTTACTTCGTTCAGTTACGTATTTATCTGCTCCTTTGCGTTGCTTCTAGGAGCAATCTTTACACTCATCAACTACTCTTCTGCTGGCTGGCGCAATTCAAATATTTATTTAAACAATGAAAAGGCGTAGATTGCGTCACAACAATAGAAAAATATTATTTATGAATTATACCAAAACATATTTGAAAATTTTTTTAAAATTGGGAAAAATGTAGAACATCTTAATTAATATCATTAGACTAGGTAATACTTTGCACTTTCAGATGGTGTTATACAGAAATGAAATTTTTGTGTTGAAATCTGGAACTTAATAAGGAAAACGCCGAATTTTACTTAATTTTAATTAATTAAAATTCTAATTAAAATAAAAAAGGGCTCCACATTCCCACCCTCAAAGTAGTTTGTGTCAAATTTTGTAGCTCCTAGGGCAGAGCAGTCACCCTGTAGATCATAACTCTCAGACACACACACATTCTTCTTTATTATTAGCATTAGAGATAAAATGCATTTCTTTGATGTATGAAAGACATTTCAATTTCATTATTGTATCCATTGCTTGTTACTTGAATTTTTCTGAAAATATATTGTGCAATTGGATCTGAAAAAATTTTGCTTTCTTTAGATATGTGATTCAGGAAGCATATTTGTATTTTGCTTTTCGCTTTTGAACTCTGTTAAAAAAAAAAAAAAATCGGCAGGAGGCCGCTAGAGTTGAGGGGAATAAATAACTTTCCTTACTCAACTGTATCTAAAGTAAGCTCTATATGACTCTGGAATTATATGACTGGAGTAGATCTTTGTAACTTTCAATTTATACTTGACCGATTCGATTTTGGTTGAGTTTTTCATGAAAAAATATTGTTTTCAAATGTAATATATTTATTCATGTTATTGCTATTGGATAACTGCTTTTTGCTCGTTCTTTCTTCTAGTTTTTTCTCTTCCTCCACTTATTTGATGTTGAGCAGCAGCTCGATTTCGTCACCACTTCAACAAATCCTTTAAACTCATTTTGGTAGTTTCTAGAAATTTCTGGAACAAGGTGGAAAATCAATTAATATACCGCTCAAAACCGACACGATAAGTGACTGAGGCCGCCAAGACAGGTATGAGAAAGCGCAGGGGTTCGTTTAGTCAATGCGCATCTGTGGTCGCTGTGATGTCATCAAATTCTCGTGATTTTATTAACTTGCAGCTCAGCTGTGACTAAACCTGGTGATTTAACGTCTTTCTTTTTAGTGTCTGCCCTTGTCTGTTAAAAACTAGAACCAACTATCTATGTTATTTGGTTTGCGGGCTATAAGTAAATTTAACTTTATCACGAAAGCGTCATAATTTTTCAGCACCGATACGTCATTGGAATGCCATGGAGGATATACATTCCCGTCAGTAAACAAAACAGACTTTGCCTGTCAGTACGGTTTTAGTGAAACTTCCTATTACCCAGACATACCAGATATCACATAACATAGTTTGGACTTTTAATTTGGCTATATTTATACGCGGTTTTTCAAGTTATTTGAGGACTAACTAGAACTGCAGACATCGCGGCCCCATTCGTGCAAAACCCAATTCTAACGAAGGTAATATACCTGTAAACGATATGGTTTTCATGAATGTCAATTATTTTCTTTAGTGCTTGAAGCAAAAACGAAATACTGATTTTGAGAATATTGATTCAGTTTAAGCTGTAATTTCGAGATCAAATTAACTTATTCTTGTGCAATAACGTGTCCGGATTTGCGCACCGTAAATTCTGAGAATATCTGATGTACCAAATATGTAATTAAATCAAGCAACAATGGTTTAAGTGAAATCATTTGCGCACGTTTAATAATAGAAGAATTGCCCTCTACGTTAAATATGCATTGGAATAACAATAAATGTCCCAAATATGACGTAGGAATTAGGAGTTTAATTATATTGTAACGTTTGTTTTGAAACCTTACGAGGGCTACTTTCGAGGATAGACCTCGCAATTTTGGGCTTTAGGCAGGTGGATGGGGACGACACCTCAGCTGGCACTCCCTCTGAAACTTTCCGCACCACTAGCCAGGTCGGATGCAGCATTGTGTTAGGTGTGAGTCTGGTTGCTCTGCATTGCATGACATTTTGGGTATCTTTGAATTGGTGGGACTTTCCTACACTAGGAGATTAGTTATTCCTATTTGGTTTCGGCTTGCATGGTTTTAATCGTATACGGTGCATGCTTGTTAATAGGTAATGACATTTTTTAAGTTTAACTGATTAGTTATGTAGGTCAAGAATTGATTAGTTTATATATTTTTAAGAAAAGGGGAGGTAAAATTGATTGCCAATTCATTTTGTGTGTATTTGTTTGTAGTATTGCGTTGTTCGATCTTTTGGTTCGATATAATTTGTTTTGTGTCTGTTTGAGTGTAGTTTGGGGTTGGGTTTTTTTTCTACTGCATTTGCGCTGGGTGGAATGGTGCATAGATTTGGGATACCAAATTGATAATTAAAGTGGAAGTATATTGTTTTGTTTCTCCTTGCCATGATAGATTTTATTATTAAATAAGTTTCTTAATAACATTATTATATTACTCCTTGGTCGGGTGAGCCCTTGTAATTGAGACTTTATATATATTTTATATGTATTTTGTTCCACCCATATTTGAAGGGTATGGTATGTATATATGGGAAAAAATTTTTAATAAATGCGAGATGGGGACGTCCTCCTGTTGGTCCGGTTCTCTTCCCTTCCCACTCTTTAATGCCTCAAACCCAGTAGAGTGAGCAGGGTCAGCGGTGTGTTCTGTTGCACCACCCAGAGGCGGAGGTTTGATCCCCGTCGGTTTTGTTCCAACGTGCATCAAGTACACATACATCACGAATCTTCAACGCAAATTGGGTTTCCAGACCTGTAAACCTGTGAGCCAGAAAATGACACCAACACCGCTAAGGCCATGACAGTCAGAAAGTTTAATAAATTGGTAGTTCAAAGGAATAAAAGCAGTTTCAGTCAGCAAGAGCAGGCAGTTCATTCTGAAGTGATACGTGTCCAATGCGTCAGATCAGTTAATTTTCAATCCAAAACTTTTCCTTTAGGAAGGCTCTTAAACTGACACAGCACAGCGTAATACCAAGCGTAACGTATTTGTTTTCTGAGGACCCTGGTAGATTGGAAGAGTATGCTAATTAGTTTCCCAGATGTTTTCCAAGGCGGTCAGATGCCAGAAGGTGGACCCAGTGGCTATCAAATGAGCGGAGCACTATTAAAGTGTGCGAGGGAATACTGAAATTGTTCCCGACATTTCGCAAGCCACCACTGTAACTGGACGTCGATACCTCGTTGATTCTGAACAGATATTTTGACATAGCTTATATTTTTATATTTTCTTGAATACCTCGAAACTCTTCAGTCTTTCCCCACACTACATGTGAATTAACAAATTAAAAGGCAAAATTCTTACAATTTCAAACTTTTATTTTTCTTCCAGATTTAATATTTTCGCAGATAATGGCTCTAAAGTAATTTTTGATTTTCAGCAATTTACGATCCATGGACCACCAAAAGCGGAGTGTTACCTATCTATGAAAAATGTTTAACAATGCAACTTTCATTTTAAGGTTCGCCGTTGAAACGTAATTAGTTTTTTTAGTAATTTTGAACTTTGGTAATCCAACAATTCTCAGCCTCATATTTTTTACGGTCACCGACTAAACGTCATTTGCGACTATGGCCTCCATGACAATTTTTCATCCTCTTGATGCCTACTATCACCCTTCTAGATTTGTCTGTTGAATTCAGCAGCACCAATGTTAAGACCCTTAATATATGAAAACGCACTTGAAGAAACTACAACAGTACCAACGGATGAGCTCCCGTACACAGGGTGCTCAGTTTATATATTGGATGCCAGCTTGAACGGCATAGGAACAATAATCTGCTTATCAGTAGAGCAGAGACTCAAAACACAACTACCAAGTATTCCACATAGGCATAGTTTTTCTCTTTATTCCGCACACAGAATGCTCCAGTTTATCTATTGAAGAGTCGTATGCCGGCACGACAGAGGAACAATAATCGCTATCAGTGAAGCAAGACTCGAAACACAACTATATATCACTAGGGCATGGTTTTTTCTCTTTATTCCGCACGGAATGCTCAGATTTATCTATTGGCCATAGCTATGCCGGAGGGTGGCATGGGAACAATAATCTCTTATCAGTGAAAGTGGTGACGTCGAAAAAATAATTATTCATAGCTGGTTTTCCCCTTTTTTCTCAAACATATATTCCAAAAAAATATCATACCGAGTAAAAAGCATTGTTTAAGTAATAGAATTGTCCACAAAAGATAAGGCTGATCTTGGAAAAACATGTGAAGACATCGTTCGCTCTATTCCAGTATGCTGAAAAGAGCCCACTTAACACAATCCGTCAGGAAAAAAAGTTTCATTGTCCTGGTGGCAGTTTTGAACATTTTAATTGTGTCTAAGGGGCTTTATCTAGCGCTAACGTTCACCAACCCCAGATCCAGCATCATATTTTGGATCTGTATTAGAACTGGAGTACAAAATTTTCCCTCTCTCCTTTAAGACCCTTTAAAACTTTCTTCACTAATTCATTTGCCGTTGAATTTGTCTTCTATCAGTGTTTCGATAATATTTAACAGTACTGTTCAAGAATCGTAATAACTTATTGAAAAGAGGTTCTAAACTAATTTCACTCGTTTGTTCACGTTTGGTGAAATCCGAACCAGAATTGTCTAAAATGTTGCCAAATCTTTTAGCTAAATAATACGTTGTTTTGGAGCCTCACACGAAATATTTATAACATTAAAACATATTTTTCGTTCGTTTTACTCGTTTGGTACGTTTGCTTTTTTAAATGGGCAACCTAAATCTATACTATAACAAAATCGTTTCTTGTAAAGATATTTTTCGGCATTAATATTTAGAAGCTCTATAGGACTTTAGCATCTAGTAAAATCGTTTGGATATTTACACAATTTTCTGATAAAACCAGTTCTCATGTTTTAAACATTTCTGCGGACTCTTTCTATTTGGAAATGTAACCAAAATACTTCCAAGAGACAAATGACGCGAAATTCAGAGTATCATCTAATATTTTCTTTCCTGCTATTTTTCATTTATTTTACTTCGCTTGTATTTGTCTTTTGCACGTTGAATTTGTCTTCTATCAATGCTTCGATAATATTTACAGTACGCACACTAAGCACTCGCAACTAAATAGCATTCGATTTGCCTTACGTTTGGAAAGTGAAATCACTTCAGGTAATATGATAATGATATATATATGATATTTCATCATAGTAATTATATGATGAGATATTCAACAATCTTCGTATAGGTAGCATACAAAGTCAAATGTACGATGGTTAAAATACAAGGCGAAATCGATTTCAAGATTTTGATAATTCTCTATGTTTTAGAGATCCTGAGATCGAAATACCATTTCAGAATTATATCTATCTGAGAACGTTTCTGTGAGATATTATCACCCATAGTATGTCTACAAGGAAGGTATAATCATTTAATAGCCGATGCAATTCTTCTAATAACCCTGTAGATCATTCACATACAAACTATATCATTTCGGTAAACCCGGAGTTTGAGGAATCGCATACTAGTTTCTCGCCAATTTTCTTTTGGCGTAATTTTATTCCGTCGCCAAATGCTGTTTTAGATGCATGATGAGTTTTTTTATGGGGTCTACTGCGCATTCATGTGCATTGACGGATTACAGTAATGAGCGATACGATTTTTTAACCCAAGAAACATCGGCGGCTTCGCTTTCAGAAAAGCAGGGCCTCGTTAGATTCTTTCATTGAGAAACGAAACACACAGGAATATAAAAGCAACAAGAGAGTAAATATTTCCAGAAAAAACATGTGTTCAGGAAATTTTGAAGCATATCAGCAACACAGCGAAGAGGAGAATCAGCAAATTCAATAGAACGAAAATCTTCCAGAAGAGAAATGAACAGTTGTCGAAAACTTCGTTTTGGTAAATGATCAAAACATTAAAAAATTCTATCCGAAAATTCCAAACGAAGTATCATTCAAATTCGTTCAGCTTAACTCAACCAATCAATGAGAGAGCAGACAGTGGACCAATAGATAATGAGGCGGAAATTAATTAGGCATGAGGCTTTAGAGACCGGTAAAAAAAAAATTACTGTGGGCGCATGCGCGTATGACCTGATCAATATCAACGATCAAAACAAATGTTCTGCACTCCTCTCTTGGCGCAAACGAAGTTCCTGGAGTTTAGAGAGGAACAAGTGAGTATGCACCATAAACTCCGGGTTAACAAATTTCTTTGAAACACAAATCTGGGTTATTAAAATTTTTTCTGTTAAAATGAGCTGTTCCAAAATAGGTAGTTACCGGAAAAATCTTGATTCAAAGAACAACTATCTTTGAGTTTTAACTCTGCGATGAACTGTATTTGTTGAAAATAAGTGGTATTAAATTGACAGTTCAGACAATGTTTCTTTATTTGAAAATTAATTTTTTATTCTTGATTAGGTCGATATTTCTTAGGCGCATCCAAATTTAAACCTTTCGCTATGGCGGTTCGATCTATAAACTTATCACCGCCAATGAACCGCAAACTCCACGCCAAAGTATAACACACGCCATTGCGCGTACAATCTATAGGCACTCGGGTTTCCGTCTTACGCCGAAAATTTCCACCTTGGAAGAAAGGCATATTTTTTAACACAGTGTATACGACCAACGATACATAATTTCTACGTAAATAGCCATAATATTACAATTAATATTCTTATTATCTTTGAATCCATTGGCATTCAGAGGATAGGGAACGGGACCTTTGGACCCGTAGGATCCTAACCACTAGACAAAATTCCCAATGTCAGGACGGATATCGGCTTATAAACGTCACCCAGTAATTGGTAGCGGTACGGTGCACTTCAGATTCAAGCTCCGGCTTATTTTGATATTATTTGAATATCAAAAGTCGATAATTGCTGCGTCACATGCGCAGATTGTAACCTCCATTTATGCTGTTGCGCAGGCGACGTGCAGGCTTTGTGCTTATGAGTGCGTCACAGACTTTGTATTTGGGAGAGCTTGGAAGTGCTGCCATCTGGTGATGTTGAATAGATGAAATTTGTGGTGCTGCCATCTGGTGAATTGCGCTGAGAAGTAGGTGTTGCGCAGTTCTTCCGGGTCACCCACTGTGGCGGTACAGGGGATGGAACTTCAGGGACCTTTCAGGATCCAGGCCGAGGATCCTAACCACTAGGCAAAAGAGGAATTCCCAGAATGCGGAGCCGGATATCGGCTTATAAACATCTGAAGTAAGGTGGTGGCAGGTACGATGCACTACGAGTATATAAAACTCAGACATATTATGTTGTGTTCCAGCATCACTAAGGGATTTTGGTATGACATGAATCCACATGTTTATCATTAACCCACTTGGAAGACCTAGGAGGGGTAAATAAACCCTAACAGGAGTCCCTCAGGGTGGGGTGGGACAAAGTCTCGAAAGATAATATGACTAAATAGGCCGATTGACTCCTTGGCGTTGATGAAATTTGGTACCCAGATTTGGCGCCAAGAATATCATAAAGGTAGATTTATTGTTACACAGTATTGTTATACACAGGTTTCCACTGCATTATTTTTTGTTTATTTGAAATTTATTTGCAGAATGGCAAAAAAAAAAAGGAATAACAACTGTTAAAATATTATTGACAGAAGAAATAGTTGAATAGAATAAAGTTTTTGAAGATGAATCGTTTGGTCGACTTTCATTACTAATTTATATTTAGATTGACGATTTAAATACTACTGAGACTGACAAAGGAGCAAAATAACTAGATTAAGGGCATGAATTTCCTGGTTTATTATACGTTCCTAAAGTGATATTAATCATTTTAAGGGAATGTTCGGATGCTTCATTGTACTATCAAAGTAATTCAAAGTTTTCAATTATATTCCTCATGGAATAGGTCAATTGTCGATTCAGCGAGATAGATAATATGCATAGATTCGACAAATTTCAAAGGACATAACTTAAGTTTATAAATATAATACAAAAAGGATAAAATATAATAAATACTCTATTATTTTTGCGCTTAATATAGGTTTTGCATTATTCTCAAAAAGAATTTTTTAAGATTGGGTACCATGCTGTAAAAATCGTTCTCATTCTAGATAGAGATTTTATAGAAATTTAAAATGAAATCTGCAAAATTGCATTTGTGAAGAAACATTTTTACTTATTTCTGGGTAGTAGCTATATATTTTTTGCGTAGCTGTCTTAATGAAAAATCAATTTGGCTCACGCTTCTGTTTTTACTATGCATTAAGATGACCCCTTCTTTACTATGAATTAAGCTACAACTAATGGGGTTGTGGTTTATCAAACCATATATAACAAAGTATAAGGTTTTTAAGATTTCCTTTCTCTCCATTAGAGGTTTGATAAAGAAAATGACCGGGCAGCGCTTGGTATCTCTAGTTATAAATAAGTTCGATGAGAGAAGACGTCGGCTATAACTGGCGCAAAGGGAGGAAAGGAGTTTATTTTTCTGTTTGTTTTTATCTTTAATTTTTGATTGATTTATATGAAAACAGGGTGCGTTCGCGTTAAGGTGCCTCAAAAAATAGGAGAACACAGTATTACAAACAAAATGACCTTTCTGGCATTAAGTGATCGACCATAGCTGACAAACACTTTTAACATCGGTTTGTACAGCTGCTGGAAACTGATGCAGCACAACTGTCTTTCGGTATCGCTAGAAACTGATTACCGTCACTCTAGCACAATGTCGGAGACCTTTTTCTTCAGTTTTCGCATGTTCGTGAATAATGTGCTCCCTGTCTAGGTTTATCGTCAATTCTTCTCATCATTTTTCAAAGACGGCATCGATCCGCAAGCATCCCGTCTCGCACTCGTTCGATCGTTGTCTGCCAGGAGATGGAGTCCCCCCCCCCCCCCCCCCCCCCCCCCCCCCCCCCCCCCCCCCCCTAGAGGTGTATTTCCTGGACTGGGCGATGGGTTGCTGTGGATGATGGTTGGACGTTCAGATCTCCCCAGCCGTTAGGTATTCGGTTGACGTCCAAGACCCGGTTGATCTGGCCTTGGCGCCACGTATTTATCACTCGGTTGAATACTAATTCCGGTCAATTCGGCGGCATCCCCCGCGGTGCTTGCTCTGGCGCCTGATGGGTGACTTTGTATCGACCCGTAGCGCTCATCTTTGTACTATTCCTTTTCCGTCTAAAGCGGCATAACCACTCAAAAGCACGACTTTTTTTACTCGACTGCGTCCATACGTGCACTTTCACTAACGTTTCGTGTGTCTCGTCAGATTTTGCCTTAATTTGAATGAAGGCTGACGATTCCTTGTCTCATTTCGCAGTGATGCCCCTTCTCGCACTGACTCTTTAATTGGTCGTGGCAAACTTCGTAACAATCGTGATTTGGACTGTAGGGCACTAAGTTGCCTTTATTTATCCAAGAAGCGACACTGAGAGTGACTCCGTTTACAGGTGCATGATAGAACGCCTACAAATCTACAAGTCACAATTGGACATTAAAAGCACACAAAAAAAGTTGCAGGAATTTAGTTTCACTCAAAGCTCATCAGTTATAATGTAAACCGATATGTTTTAAATATAGAATACGTGATTACAAAGCACCAAAAACACACCGGCCCCAATAAAGTCCATGCCGCCACAATCAAAATAGAATTATGGGAAAAAAATCACACAATATTTTTTTTTTTAAAATGTAAGAACACCAAATAAAAAAAAACAATTAAAACACAGGGTCAGAAATTCAAACACCACACAAAACTAGATCAACTATAAAAATCTTAATAGTATATGTCAAGTGTAAGAAAAGAGAAAAAAATCAGATCATTATAAAAGTTGAAAAGTAATTCGATTTAGAAACAGTAGAACATATGATGAATTCAGTTCACCCGAGAATCTTGTTAAAGTCTTATAAAGGTTTATACAACGAGAACCTGTCAATATACTTAAATCTAGAATACCTTAGGAAGAACCCTGGTTCCTCACAGATCTGGCAGAGCACGCGAAATTTATAGCGTCAAGTATATCAGGTAAATCAGTTGAACCCTTGCTAGAAGAAAAGACACAGAAACGATCTCGAATCTGGAACACTGAAACTAGGTATATTAAACATATCACGTAGATAGGAAGAAGAAATATCATGTAAGTAATTCCATTTTTCTTGTAAAGCAAATATCGCAAGAAGTTGTTTTAGCAATTCGTTCAATGATTTCAAATTTTATTACGGTAAATGGAATCAAAATAATACTACAATATTCAGATGGCCATGTCTCTCAATGCGTCTGCGTGAGAGGGCACATCCAACCAGCAGCGGTTATTCTACTATGGGCTCATTCACCCAATTCTTACACACCTTGAATGCCATCGCTAATTTTTTTACTCGTTTATGTCTTTCAATTACTTTTGCGGCACTCAAGGAATCTACAGAAGATTGTCCACAAAATAGCGAATGTTGTGCTCCAATTAATCACTAAGGCGTCAAAACTATCGTCGAAAGAACCAGTTTGCACGTTACGATTTAAAAAAAATAAAGAAAATTTTGTTGTATTTTAAATAGATCCGTGAAAAAAATAAAGAATTTAACAAAAAATGTTAAACTTAAATCAATAAATACATTGAAACGAAAACCAGAATCTTTCGATAACTTTTAAGATGTATTTCCAGCAATTATAACAGAAATCTTTCTCACACTTTAGAAAATACTGTCAATTAGAAATCCGACATGTTTCTTCATTCGCAAGGACATTCGCAAGCCTCCTCCTTTCGCGGTCTTAAACGAAGGCGAAATGTAATTTTTAACAAGACGCCGCTTTAAGAGCATTTTAATGGGAACAGAATAAAAGTGCATCTTCAAAAGATTCCCGGAAACTACAGTCGACACCCCCTCCCAGATGGAACACCCCCTTTCTTGGAAAGAAAGCGGTCTTTTCTAAAGTACCTCGGGAGTTTCCCCAATTAAACAAAATTAGTTTGTTAATAAATGTTTAAACGTGTTTGGAGAGAGATTTTATTCGTGACTGACGCGGAATTAATAAATTGTCGCTTATTTATTATTCATTGCTGAAAACGTCCCCTTCAAACTGACTCGTGACTCACCGCGGTGATTCACCGCCATTTTAATTATCAGGAGAATAATTTATCTCTCTAATTTCGCATCATGGGATTGACGTTC
>BGPR01010414.1:16751-41350 GCA_013235015.1 Araneus ventricosus | reverse complement strand
GGGCAGATTTGGACAGTTATCATTTCGTTTAAACGAAAACTCATTTAATAACGAAGAAATTTTAACCATTAAAAGCCCAATTTTTTAAAATTGTTTTTTGACTTTCATTTCTTGAATAAAACATTGAAAAACTATTTTAAAAAATCATATTTTGTTTTAAGTATAATTTATGGCTAAAAACAGTTTGTTACCAACTAAAAAAAATCTTTAATATTAAACAGAGATGAATTTTAATAATTAAGAATACTGATAAGGAATTTCCTTCAACACATTGCAGAATAAAATATGATATTCTCAAGCTTACAAACAGAGCAAAAGCGATGCAGCCTCATGCGCGAAAAAAATCAAGTTCTTTTTATTTTTTATCAGCACTCAGGTTGCCATCTATATATTGTAAATTAATTTAATAACGTTTTCAATATGCATCGTATTGGCAACAACAGGCATTAGAGCTTCAGTCATATTCTCAATATTTTAGAAGACAAAATTGGGTATTTTGCTTAAAGGCAACACACTCTGAATTTAAGGGTTAAATCCTGATTCGACGTGGTTTCCTAAAATTGCTTTTTTGAAATTATAAAAATTACCACATATTAACAAACTCTTTTAATAGTTGTCATCTTATACACATTTTTTAAACAGTTCTGATAAGAGGATTTGGGAATGTTACTGATTTTCGCTGTTATCTTTGCATTTTTCCAATGATCCTTTAACTCTTTCATCCCGAGGCGACTTTTTTCTTCTAGCCCCTTTGAAACCGGAAATGTTTGTGAAGATACCACACGAATTGGACTCTCCCAATATAGGTGGTCATTTACCCCAATACCCCTGCTGTAACCTTCCCTTAAGGCGCAGGGAAATGGGCTGTGATGGACAATATAATTGGACCCCCTACCGCACTTATCTCCAAAGCGATCTCAGAACCTCACCGCCCCTCAAAAGAAGCCAACCGCCTCACACAGGCCTTCGTCGGTGTTAAGGGAAAATTTCGATACCGCCCTGGACCGCCTCGCTCGAGTGTTCTCAAAACAGTATGAAATCTCTGATCAGTTGTTGTGTTATTGTTATTGGCCGAGATCATTTATTTATCTGAACCAATGAGGAACACTTTATTGATCAATTCAAAGCAAACATTTAAAAAGGGGATTAAAAATGTTAATGGATAAATTTTGAACATGCACTGGGACAACGTTGAAAGTTCTGGCAACTTTGTGTCTCAGAACAGTCCCTCTTTCAATTCCGTTCATTTTGGTATTCGGAATCACGTTATTATTTTTCTAATAAAATATTTTTCCTCGGAATATTTCGCAGTTTTTAAAATTCAAAGGACTTGCCTCCGAAAGAGATACTCGCTAAAGAGATAACACGCTTCTCATTTTGTTATTCATGCAGTTGGGTCGTTGCGATATTCTAAATTCGTATTCCATTAAATCTGTGTTGAATATTTTATCTAGTGTATCCATTATTTTACTTTAACGTATACGAAGTATACAAAGAGAAAGTATTGTAATCGTCAAAAAATTTGAACTCGTGATTTTGACGAATCTTCACATTTTAGACTTCCCTGAGTCCGAAAAACAGAATTTCTGAATTCTGTCTCTCTGTGAACACGATAACTCTAGAGCTACTATTAAAGCTACGGGGATGAAATTTGGTATGTGATCTTTACCCGAAATTTGTAGGTTTCTATCATATGTTGAACAAAATCCCTCTACGGAAAGTCTATCTGTCCACGTTCATGTAGACACTATAACTCAAGAACCTGAATAGCTAGATGGATAAAATTGGGTACACAGTTTTATCATCATGAATATAGGTCCGTATAAAGTTTTGGGCCAAATCCGTCAAAGGGTGACTGTCTGTCGGTCTGTATAATTGCAAACTTTTGAACAGAATAACTCTTTAAGATAATGACTTAGATATATGAAATTTGGTATGTGGCCTTCTAACCTTAATTGTAGATTTGTATCCAATTTTCGTTTCAATCCGTTTAAAAAAGTTGTCAAAATTGCATATTTGGTTCAAAATGCACATTGCGACTGTGTGTTGGCGAGCGTTTCGCTTATTTTACTCAAGTTGGTTTGTATGGTTGTCTTTTGGCCTTGGCGGTCTAAGAAGGACATTGTAACGAGCGGCAAACACGCTTTTCGGAAATTAGGGCAACCTCCTAAAATGAAACAGCGTTCTGACCTTCTCGAGATGGACACCTGTGATTAACCATTCGATATGTGTGATATCTATAGTAAGTACATAAAATAAAGTTGTGGTACCCTCAGCGCGCGTAGAAATTGCGAACATACGCATTTGCTTTCAAACTATTAAGTTTTTGGGAATTCATAAATTTTATATGTTTCATTGTAAATCATCATTCAGAATTTTTTTTCTCAAAATATCCAGGCCGTGGATAAATACCCAAAAAGTATTTACCTACCCACTGGGTGTTTACCCACCCCACATTGCTGGTCGTCTGCGAGAAAGTTTCGGGGAGGCCACTCCCACTGGTTACTTAATTAATAGTCAAAAGGCCCCTGTAGCTCGCACCCTTGCGTTTCCGCTCTCTTGCTGTAAAGCAAAAATGACTCTTTTCTGTATACCTTATCTACCCTTAAAGCTTATTAACGACCTTTCGGGACACCCTGCACGGAACCTTACATTACCCGAAGGAAACGATCTAATATGTTACAATAATAGAAAATGTTAATAATGTGTGAGTTTTAATTAACGTATAATACAAAAATTAACTACCAAAATTGAAATCCTGTCACAGGACAAAATCATGACGGTAATAGAAACAAAAATAAATAAATAATTATAATAAGAAGAATGCAGCAGATGGAGTTTGTCAAAAGTCACACCCTGCTGGGATAGTAAAATTCAGAAAAATGGGATAAGCATCTGGGTGACCTTTGACAAAGTCCATCTGCCGGATTCTTCTTCTTATTTATTTTTTGTTTTTATTACCGTCTTGATTTTATTTTGTGATAGGATTTGAATTTTGGTAGTTAAGCTTTGAATTATTGTCACTGCATTCCTGGAAGCTGCTGCGTGTGCGCGTGCCTGAAGCATTGTGGTTTCGTTAATTTGTTCTTTTTGTTCTGCCATTTTTTCAGAATGTCACTTTTTAGTAGTAATGGTTTTCTAGTGAATTTTAATTAACTGAATTTGAACTGAAATAACATCTCAGGGCCTCACTAGATGGCACTACTTATGCATCCAATGAGAGAGGGCATAAAAAGAAATTATATCACGTCACTTTCTCTCCTTTTTAAAAAATGTTTTTCATATACATTTCCATCATATTCAACGGGGTCGCGGTGGTCTAGTGTTAAAGTCTCGTCTTCAGGGACGGAGGGCCCCATGCTCGAAACCCGATTCCATTGAAGATGCGCCGCGTATGTCTGCCTGACGCACGTCAAATCATACACAAGGAGCCAATACGCAGATACGCCTTCCGCCTATATGGTGCTCATAACCCATGTCCAACGACTCATCCATAGGATTTAGAGTCTACAAAGATGGACTGGAAACGCCTATATGGTGCCCATAACTCATGTAAACGGACTCATCCATAGGATTTAGAGTCTACAAGGATGGACGGCAAACGCCTATATGGTGCCCATAACCCATGTCCACCGACTCATCCGTAGGATTTAGAGTCTATAACGATGGACGGAAAACGCCTATATGGCGCGGAAGTTTGGAGATGAGATGCCAGCTCAGGCGTCGTTCTCTTCATATGACCGCGGTTCAAAATTACGAGGTCCATCCTAGAACAGTTCCCGTGTTGCTTCAAAATGGGACGTTAAAATAAGAAATAAAATCTAAGTAATCCATATCCAACATAAGATAGTTTTCTTTCGTTAAAAATGGTGTTTTCGTGGAGAAAATACAACACTACTTTTACGGAAGTGGTCTTCGACATTCAAGTCCGCATAAGCCATTAACAGCTAGTTTCGAACGCGAGTTATCGCCTATTAATACACAAATATTAATTCTGGTACATTTCATTGGCAATCTTATTCACCAGTTATTACACCAAATATCTTCTATTCTTAAGTTTAACCCTCTGATTCCTAAGCCCATTGGAATAGAGGAACCTCAAAATACTGGAACGTCCGAGTTCCTCTTTCAGAGATAAGATAAACTCACTTTCCCCCTCAAAAACCACAATGACAGATGTCACTGTCCAAATTCTAATTTCCCCAAACCCATCTGGGCGAGCTTTCTACGAAGAATCCGCGCGTCGCGGGTGTGAAATCAATCACACTTAACGAAAGGGGGTGGAAATTTCGCAGTGATTCTCCGACGTTTCGGACGGCCGCCGTTTTTCGCTGGAAGGGACGTTTCGGACCTTCCCGTATTGATAGAGTTATATCAAAGATTTGTTTAACCCCTTTAAAGGGATATTTTTCTATTAGTGTTAGAGTTAAATGACTCTTGGATTGAGATTCATTTAAGAAGAAAAAAAAATTCATTTAGGATATTAGAAGACATTAATTTTTTGTTGGAACATCTAGGTTTTCAGCGAAAAATATGGCGAGAACTTATGCCAATCTTAAAAAATGCTTTTAAAAATTGATGATGTTTGTGGTAATTATACTTACCATGGCCTTATAAAGAGTTAACAAGAACCAACAGAAATGACTTATTAGTCTAAAAAATACTACAACTGACTCATTGTCAAGCGTAAAAAAATCCTTAAATCTGTATTTGGCAGTTTTTTTTACTAGATTGGACAGTTGTGTTACCTTTTAAGGTTCACGCTTCATAAACACTAATCATTAAAATACTTTTCCTCGTTTTATCGATGAAAAACAGTTTGTAACACTACTTACAGCACTCAACTTACTTCAGTTCAAAGTTTTAGGTTAATTAAAACCTTCACTTGAAGAAGTAAATTGTATTTCCGCAATAGAAGACATTAAAGTTATTTCAATAAATAATTAAATAAATTTAAGTAATAAAGACCACAAATATTTATGGAAGTGTGAAGTCATTTTAATTTAAAATGCCCTGAGACAGTAAAAAAAAAATAAAGTATGTAATCTTGTTAGGTTATTCATTGACTGAAATCATTAAAAAAATGACAGAAACGTCCCATAAGTTTGACTTGTAATTAATAATTTTTTACTTCAATCGAAAAGTCAAGGAAAATATTTAAGAATTGTGAACCAGTTTAATTTTTAAAACAAAAATGTACTTAATGCTTTTAATTTAAATAATTTTCAGTTTGCATTACACTTAAGCCAGTTGCTAACCAGTAAAAATGCTAAAAATGTCATCGCATGCATTAAAAATAATTTTCTGTTTTACAAATCAATAAATATATGATTACAATAATCATAAAAATTATAATATAAGAAAAATCTTTATGATTATATGAAAAATCAGATGATTTTTGAATTTCTTTCACACAAATTTCTCAAAAATATTTATTTAACGAAAAAGTTATAACGAATTATGTCATCATATCAATGTTTCTTATTACATACTAATGAGATAAAATAATTTTTTTTAAAATAAACTTTTCTAATTAATTTTCAGTTTGTATTTTTAGTAAGGCAGTAAAATAACAAAAATGCAAAAATATTATTGTTTGTTCTAAAAAATTTTTTTCTATAATCAGTCAATAAATAATAATAAATATAATACGAAAAAAATCAACTATAAAAATCAGGTGTTTGATGAATTCATAACATGCGTGTTTGTCAAAACTTTAATTTAACAAAAAAATCCTTTTCATAAAATTATTATTTTTATTTTTTCATCAGAGACTAATCTGTGAAAAATATTACGAAATTAATTTTAAAGAGAGAAGCACGAATGAACCTGTATTTTATTAGTGGATTAAAAAAATTAATTCAAATGAATGAAATGGTGTTTTCTTAAATATTTACTGAGATCTTTAAAATGACTCGAAAAAATATTGATTTATCAGCTAACCAAAAGAGTTTATTTACATAAAAAAAGTTGTTTTCATACCAACAATCTGTTAAAAAGGCTTTTGTTCAAATCGAAATAACGCTTATGCAAATAATGAACAGAAAAAGAACTAACAAAAAAGGAAATAAAAGACAAATATTTGGCAGTTGATTTGTTTGATGATTATTTTGAGGTATTCAGAAAAAATAAAGAAACATTCAAAATGTCGTTTGGAAAGCGATTTAACAAAATCCGACTGAGCAAGTTAGAATCTTTGCAATTACAAAGAACAGAAAACGATGACGATGGAATAACAGTTTTCAATCGATATTCCTAGCCAGCTTAATTGCATTTTCATTTCTCGCAAATTATCTCGGGAAAGCGAATTATTTGAATCTGGGAGTAAAAATGCAAATTAAATTACGGTTTTGATATTTGAAGCAGCAGAGAGTCGACTCACACAACTTCCGGACTTATTTTGTTTCTGGTGCTTTCAGAATTTTCTTCCTTTTCATTTTTAATGACAGTGGAATTTCTGAGAAAGGGAATTCTTTCCTTTATATACTTGTTTGAAATGAAATTTTTTTGGAAGAGTCTTACACTGACGTGAAAAGTAGATAAAAAAAATTAAATAAGGATTTACACCCATTTGTTTCATTTATTTTGGTCTTGATTTATTCACATTTTGCAAGTGAAACGGATCTTAAGTTCAGAATCTTATTCTTTCTTTTATCATCTTGTTGCGAAACAGTGTCTAGTTTGTAAACAGGATTGTGTTTCTTCCAAGGAATTGTTAAGCATAATATTGCTTTTATTCTATTTTTTTCGTAGTAATATGTTGTTCCGTGTTTACATTCTACATTTTATCTTTTTGCCATTCTATTATTTATTTTATGTTAATATTAATGCGATATAGTTTTTTAGCTTCTCCTTTTTGTTTACTTTAGTCTCACCGCCAGGCGGCGCTGCTAGTTTTTACAGTTTCTTTTTACTTTCTCGTATACGAAGTATACAAAGACAAAGTATTGTAATCGTCAAAAAATTCGAACTCGAGATTTTGGCGATCTACACGTTTTAGACCTCCCTGAGACCGAAAAACACAATTATGGAATTATGTCTGTCTGTCTGTGAACACGATAACTCAAAAACTATTAGAGATGCAGGGACGAAATTTTAAATCTGATCCTGACACATAACTTGTAGGTTTATATCAAATTTTGGACAAAATCCGTCGAAGGGAAGTCTGTCTGTCTGTCCGCGTTCTTGTGAACACCATAACACACAAACTTGAACAACTAGATGGAAAAAGTTTGGTACACAGTTTTACCATCAGGAATGTAGGTCCGTATCAAAGTTTGGACCAAATCCGTCAAAGGGTTGACAGTCTGTCGGTCTGTATAATCGCATACTTCTGAAGACGATATCTTCTAAAAGAAATGGCTTAGATAAATGAAACTTCGTATGTAGTCTTGAAACCCTAATTCTAGATTTGTCTCCAATTTTCGTTTAAATCGATTGACATAAAGGACTTGAAATTGCATATTCGGTTTTCCCCCATTCTACGACGCCAAAAAAGGCGCGAACACTGGCGCGTTTTCCTCACCTTAGGGAATATACCGCACATTTTTTGGCGCGCGGTGTATTTTTCCCCCACGCGTGTTAGTCGTATGCGAGAAAGTTTAGGAGAGGCCACCAAACGCTGGCTATGTAACGATTCTGCTCGCCTCATCCATGTTGAATGGAACGTAACAACTTTAGAAAGCTTTCACCGCACTATTATTTTTCGCAATACTACAATAATCAGGTGGTTACTTTCTCATATACGAAGTATACCAAGAGAAAGTATTGTAATCGTCAAAAAATTCGAATTCGAGATTTTGACGAATCTTAAAGTTTTAGATCTCCATGAGTCCGAAAAACACAATTTTGTAATTATGTCTGTCTGCGAACACGATAGCTCAAAACTATTAAAGCTAGAGGGATGAAATTTTGTATGTGATCTTAACATAATTTGTGGGTTTCTTTCAAATTTTGGAAAAACTCCATCCAAGGGAAGTTTGTCTGTCCGTTTTCATGTGAACACCATAACTCAAAAACCTAAATAGCTAGGTAAATAAAATTTGGCTCACAGTTTTATTATCAGGAATGTAGGTCCGCCGGACAGTTTTTCCTCCAAATCTGACAACAGGATATGAATATCCCGTTTGTCGTAAAATTTGATCTGGCGCTCCCGCTGGAAGGCTAATCTCAGGCAGCGGGAGTGTTCTCCCCTAAACTTTCTCGTATACTTCCCCAAAAAAGTGCTGTTTCCCCTCCTCCCGCGTGGATCAAAAAATTCGAACCCATTGTAACCCAGAATCCAATGACTATCGGAAGGTTTTTCATTGTAGATTATGGTGATTGTAAAATATTTAGGTAAAGAATCAAATTCAAAGAGATGCATACGGATTAAAACGCATCTATCACACACCGCTAGGTTCCACTCTTGACGACTCGAGGACAAAGTGACGTAATTCGCTCAATATCTTCCGCGTGCACAGAGATTGCTACCAGTACACATGCGCATGGAGAATCGGATTAGAAAAATTAATTATGCAATTTGAACGCCTTTTCTTCAACCGATTGACACAAAAATAGGACATAAATCTCCAATCAAGGTAAGATCACATACCAAATTTCATTTATCTAATTAATTTTGTTAAAAAGTTATTGCGATTATACAGACCGACAGACAATCAACCCTTCGACGGATTTGGTCCACAATTTGGTACGGACCTACATTGCTGATGATAAAACTGTGTATCAAATTTTATCCATCTAGCTATTCAAGTTTTTGAGTTATAATAGTGTTCACATGACTTCGGACATACAGACAGACTTCCCGTTGACGGATTTTGTCCAAAATTTGATAGAAACCTACAAATTATGCTTAAAGACCACATACTAAATTCCATCCCCGTAGCTCTAATAGTTTTCGAGTTATCGTGTTCACAGACAGACACACACACACACACAGACAGACAGACATAATTCCGAAATTGTGTTTTTCGGACTCAGGGAGGCCTAAAACGTGGAGATTCGTCAAAATCTCGAGTTCGAATTTTTTGACGATTACAATACTTTCTCTTTGTATACTTTGTATACGAGAAAGTAAAAAGGGATGCAACAGAGAGAAAGAAGTTTGAGTTATAGTGTTCACATGAACGCGGACAGACAGACTTCCCGTAGACCGATTTTGTCGAAATTTTATAGAAAGCTACATATTATGTGTAAAGATCACCTACCAAATTTCATCCCTGTATCTCTAATAGTTTTTGAGTTATCGTGTTCACAGACACACAGACAGACATAATTGCAAAATTGTGTCTTTTGGACTCAGTGAGGTCTAAAACATGGAAATTCGTCAAAATCTCGAGTTCAAATTTTTGCCGCTTACAATACTTTCTCTTCGTATACGAGAAACTAAAAAGAAGGGCAAATTAAAGGGGTGGTAATACAACCAAACAAATCAAGTTTCTTGATAGTTTGTCATGTGAGAGAGGAATTCTACAGCCACAGTATAGGATGCATAATAGTGAACCCGATGGAGCGAGCTAAACCACAAAAATAACACAGAAGTAATAAATTCGAATTTTTTTTTCTACCTGTGGGGGTGACCTCAGGAGTCTCGTATGTGAAATTCTTGTGGAATCTGTAAAGGACTCCGTTGCCAGAATTATGGAAGCTGCTACCGACGCCAACGAGAAGCTTGTTGTGTTTGAGAGAATTCGTCAGAAACTCCATCACCGTGAGTGGTGTAGATTGAAGTTCACGGTCACGTAATTAACACTTTTTTTAATTTTTTTATATTTCTATTTTGATTCTATTCCATTTTGTTTTATTTCCATTTTATTTTTATTTCTATTTATATTTATGATATTTTATTATCATTTATTATTTATTATTTTCACTTTTATTTTATTATTTATATGTATTATTTATATTTATGTTTTATCTATTTATAATTATTTTTATAGTTTATTTTATTTCTATTTTGATTCTATTCTATTTAATTTGATTCTATTTTGATTCTATTCTGTTGGTTGATTCTATTTTGATTCTATACTATTTCATTTGATTCTATTTTGATTCTATTCTATTTGATTTGGTTCTATTTTGATTCTATTCTATTTGATTTGATTCTATTTTGATTCCATTCTATTTGATTTGGTTCTATTTTAATTCTATTCTATTTGATTTGATTCTATTTTGATTCTATTCTTCTTTCTAGTTTGATGTACTAGCTTTAAAGTCTTAAAAATGTGCTTTGAAATTGAATAACTGGATCTTACTTGCGTTCAATCAAGTCTATGAAATCTTAAGCATATTTTAACCATGATAGTTTATGAAATTATACACAAGAACATAAATTATCTGCCTTTCAACGCAATATGAGAAACTGAACAATACGTGTGAAACGCTTAGTGGGTTAAGTAATGTAAGTTGATGTACATTTTTGATTCTGTGTTATTATTGGGATTTCACTCCAATCATGTTCAACATTATGCACCCTTTACCGCATCTAGTGTTTTCATCTTTGAATAGACAGAATTCAACGAAATTTGATTGCTCTGATGTATATTACCGCCTCTTAGTTACCATTCCAACTTTTATGAATCACCCTGTTGTTAAAATTCCGTCTGGCTCGTAATTCAAACTGAAAATTGAGACACGTTTATTGTTAAAATCGAGAGTTAAATCCGTACAAATTTTCTCATATGTCTTATTTGTCAGAGCAGTATTCTCCGAATCTGAACAAAAGACCACGAAATCAGCGCATCGTTTCATTTAAGTCGAACATTTTCCTTTCTCAGCCGCTCTGCAGCAGGAAAATCCAACGCGGCGTCTTTCTCCTGAAGAGCCGCGATACGATCTCCAACAATGATCACTCTTTTCCTTACTCACATCTCTCGACTCGAAAAGATTCCACTCGAAATCGTTTGGGACCCAGATGCTGCCAACGGACAAAATCAAAATCTCTTTTCGTCTTTAATTCACAATACAAGTTTCTCTCTCTCTCTCGGGCCATGAATAAGCTCTTAGAAGAATTCTTGGGAGAGAAACACGAAGAAGGGGGTCGACTTCAAACCTCACCGTTTTGGGGGGGGGGGGGGTGAGAGAAGTTTGCGAAGCACTGTGACGTCACACGCACAAAGCCCTCTTCGAATGCTGGGGCTTACAGAGTAGGCTTCGCGAGGCTCTTCAGGCGTGCCACTTCATTGATTTATCCGGAAGGCTGGGTGGGGTTGGAGGTGCGGGAGGGGTTATCGTCAAACTGAAGTGAAGTAACTGACAGTGGGGTTATCGCAAACTTCTCAAGACAGATTAAGTGGCGTGCGACGAGAAGAAGAGGGTTTGCATTCTGAACTGGGGGGTTAATCGAAGCACTTTGCGTCACGCTGATAATGGTTTGCAATTGAAGAAGTTATTCAAAAACTCGCCAGAAGCATTTAAACCTTTTCCTGATGATTGGTACAAATGCCGTACTACAGGCGTTTTCACTTGTGTTTACAGGTTGTACAAATGTTGCACCACTAAAGAGAGATAATTAGAGATTCACTTCCCAACAGCTTTTTTGTCTGTGGGACTGTCCCATGTCCACCCTACTGGTTCTGTAATTGCAATGGTTACAGGCACAGGGCCATTGGGCGGCAATTCGATATATTTTAAATCCTCTAACATAATGGTATTCTTTGGGATCATCTCGAGTATTAGCATAAATAGTCACCATATTAGCAAGCAGTTTCTCGGCATCCCTACAGGTGAAATGATGATATTATTGTCTGATTAAGTGTACTCTCGGCCTCTTTTTGAAGGCTTCGCGCATAGGGCACTTTTAATGGTAGCTCTGTAATGAGTGGTTCACACTACCCATACCCGTGTGATATCCTCGTGATCTTGTGATATCCAAAGTGTGAGTCCTTCTTTGATGGTTGCTGTCATTACTAGCAAAGGAAATAAATAGACAGGCGACTGAGAAGTGCGATAAAAATTCTCTTGAAATTCCGTCTCGCTGGTGTTAAATAGAAGTTTGGAGAAAGGGTGCAACTGAGATCTCACTATTGTGCAAAATGACGTGGTCCTTTCTAAAATAGTCTTAATGTAGCTACAGAACGGCAAGATAATCCATACCATTGATTTGTCTTAAAAACTCTGTTCTTCAGTGAAGGTTAAATACAAAATTATTTATATTAACACAAAAATATTGATTTATATTAATTTGCTTTGCGGATATACTTAAGAGCTGTGAAAGACTTTCAGGAACGTCCATGATAGAACTCTAAAAAGAAATATTACACAGAGAATAGAACCCGCCTATAAGCTATTCACTAAATATTCCTCGTTTAGATGCATTGAAATATATTGATATTCCACAGAACATTATTTGAGATCCTGTTGTTGCTAGGAGATTGAAAACTTCCTCCTCCTGGTAATACTGTCTAGAGACCTTGAACCTGTTAAGGACAAGGCACCATCTGTCCTTGGGTTGCCTTCTCCGTTTCAGCAGGTAGTTTATTCAAACATTATGAATCAAGTTGACTCTATGCACTTGTCAGATAGAAGCTTTGGAAAATGTTTGTGAGAAAATATTGATTCAAATAATGAGGAAGCCACACAGGATATGTTCAGACTGCCATCTGCGTTTCAGTAGGTAGTTCTTAAACCTTATGAGACAAATTGACTCTACGCATTTGTTAAATGGAAGTATTGGAAGAGATTCAGCGCTGACAGGCTCATTAGCAACATTTTTTTTGTCAAAATAGTTCTTAAATAATAATAAGTCTCAAAAGAAGATTACGTTTGCCATATGGTTAACGAGTATTTTTCTCATGAACCATCTTGAAAATGATGATTTATCTGCTACCGTAATTTAAAGTTGTGCATGAGATTGTAATGTATGAAATACTTGTCTGGATTGAAATAAATAAAAATTATTCTTGTCAAATTTATGTGTTTGTGAAAAAAGATAAAAGTTTCAAAATGGAATAATCTCAGTGCAGGAGTCAAATGAATCCCATGCTTCCGTTGAAGGATTCCAACAGTGTCTTTTCTATTTTAGGGTTGGACCGCGGTGGCCTAATGGTAAGGTCTCGGCTTAGTTTCCAGTTTCGAAACGAAATTTCATTGAAAACCGACCGTTTTTGTGGACCTACTGCACCTTAGTGGGTCAAATGTCCTCCCGCTGGTGTGGTGCCGATGCTTGGAGAGGAGGATGGCAGCTCAGGTGTCTTTTTCGTCATCTGACCGCGGTTCAAAATTACGATGATCGTCCCAAGTTTGGTTCAGTAATATTAGCGACCCGTTTGGAAGCAACACGAGGGCTATTTTGGGACGTAAAACTCGTTCCAAACTAACTTTTAAGGGCTTATGTAAACTTGAATGCCGAGAACCACTTCGGTAAAAGTACTGTTGTATTTTCACCTCGAAAATAGCAATTTTTGACGATAAAAAACAACCTTCGGTTGAATATGGATTAGTCAGCTTTTATTTGTTATTTTAACGTTCCGTTTCGAAGCAACACGAGGGCTATTTGTGCAAGAACCAAGTCATTTTGAACTGCAGTCGAATGACGAGGTCAACACCAGAACTGACGCCTCCTCTCTAAACTTCCGCATCACACCAGCGGGGCGAGCGTTGGCCCCCTACGTATGATTTAATGTGTAACAAGACCGCATACACGGCGGATCTTCAGTGGAATCGGGTTTCGAGCCTGAACCCTCCGGCCCTGAAACCTTACCACTAGGCCACCGCGACTACTTAGGTCCGTCCCAATATAGCCCTCATGTTAGACCTTACCACTAGGCCCTCTCGACCACTGAGGTCCGTCCGAACAAAGCCCTCATGTTAGACCGTACCACTCGGCCACCGCGACCACTGAGGTCCGTCCCAACACAGCCCTCATGTTAGACCTTACCACTAGGCCACCGCGAGCACTGAGGATCGTCCCAAAAGAGCCTTCGTGTTTCTTACTTCAAAACGGGACTTAAATATATATAAACTAAACTCCATTTGAGAATTAAGTTCGTGAATGCAGACTTGACTGTATTAATTTAATTAACTAACTTAGTTAATAATATAGGTTTCATTATCGCACATCTTAACTAGAATTTGACGTCTAGTGAAAACCGTGCTTTTTTCAATCCTGTTTTCACTTTGTCGCCTCTTCTTATCGGTGGAGTGAACTGTTGCGGCACTTTAATAAAACATAACGACTCGCGAGCGGCGAGACCGAGCAATAATAACGAGCTTCTCTATCTTTCCGGCGAGGCCTCATCCCTGCCACGAGCAGAACTAATTAATGGCTGTTCTCCCCAATCATTGGACGGAATTGGGTCGACGTCATATTGATGGCCATGGAGAAAATGATCGATTATTTTCTTCTTTCTTCCGCGGGTCACTCGGTTCAGGGTTGCCAGGGAAGGCAAAATAATGCCAAAATTTCTTCAAAAGTAAGGCCAAACAAGAACAATTTTATGAGATAATGGAAATTAGAAGCAGGAAATTCTAGGTTATTCTAAGCCAACAGGAATCTGGGTGGCACTTGATTCGGGTATGAAGTTAAGTTCTAGGAACATCGCTGGCCTTTGAAATTTGAGACTCGAGTGGTTTGGACCCATAGTAAATAAAAAAGTCAATAAATATTAAAATTTTTAATATAAGAAAGGTACATATGCAATATTTTTGTTTTTATTTAAACAATAATCCAGAACTCTAATTTTAATATAAAAGGGAGGCGAAATTAATACACCTTTATTTCCCTTACTTGAATTTCAGCAAATTTATTTATCGCCTCTCTTGAAGTTAAGTCTTGTATATTTTATTTTCTACGGAATTTTAGTTCAGTCTTGTTATATTAACATCCCATTTTAAAGAATTAAGTTTATATAAAAGGTAATTTGGGGAGGGACCTCTTCATTTTAAACCGTGATCAGATGATGAGGACGACACCTGAGCATCCACCCTCTCTTCTAACATCCGCACCACACCGGCGGGAGGGGGTTTGACCCATGACGTCAGATTTAGTGTGCGCCAGGTCTATATACACGTCGAATCTTCAGTGGAAAGTGATTTAGAACCTGGAACCTTCCGACTTCGAAGCCGAGATCTTACCACTAGGCAATATTTTCAGCAGAAGACAACCTTTGGTTGCAAAGTCCTTCTAATGCCATTGTGTTGATCATAAATATTTTTAAAATTGTTTTAAACTTTGAAAATTACATTCAATTTCAGTTGTGGTTATCGGAATTGTTAAACAAATTCTTAAGGTTACATTTAAATTGTAAAGTGGATTCCCAGTGAAAGATCAAAATGTATCTGTTCAGTACTATTCGCGGACGAAAGATTCCAAATTATTGAATATGCAACTCATAGTCTTCCATATTGAAATCTATAGTTTTATCTAGAATCTTAGTATTTATTTTATCTTAAATCTTAGTGTTTATTTTTAATACATGCGCATGCATTTTATTAGTTTTTTTTCTCTAAGTTTTTTTTATTAGACTTGGTTAGAATTGATTAGAATCTACTAGTAGTTTTGCGAACATTAGTCCTCGTCTCCCCCGAAAGAATCTTCCATCTGCTCTTCAGCGTAGTCTTTAAAGGTTTAATCATTTTGCTTTCCAATGCGAATCATTTACACAAGTGTCTGCTCGTATCAGTATTCACAAAGTTACAATTAAGTGTCTGTTTTCATCAGTATTAACAAAATCTTAATTACCAATCACCAATACCAAAATGACACAAATGTTTTAATGATGCGAAACAATCCAGTGACACGACAAACATTGAAGTCATTTAAACGGCCACCACTTTGAAACAGAATCAAAAAATAAAAATCCTCCTCGCGCGTCGATAGGTCAACAATCTTATAAAAGCTTCTGATTTGCCTATAAGCCTAGCTGAGACCTTAGGGACACATCTGTATACAAATCTGATAATTAAAAAAACACCAAGAGAAATCCATAATTAAATAGTGACCCTCGGCTTGAAAGTTATCTCTGCATGTTATCATCGATCGTCAAACATCAAAATTAATCAAAAGCAAGTTTTTTTTCCGAATTTCGTGTTTCCTGTTTGAGAAATATAGCATTCTCATACATGAGGCAAGGATCTTGGCGAGCTCATTTGCGCTAATGTGCCAAGGAAGAAAGTACATAACTTTCACGTTGCATTTTCTGGTATACAATTTTCTGCAAGTTTTACTATTATGATCATTATTACTCTTTATCGAATATGCTGCTTATTGAAATGTAAATAACTAGTTATATATGAAAACATGCTTTCATCCAAGCGTACGGACCTCGTAAATTTGAACCACGGTCAGAAGACGATGACGACACCTGAGCTGTCATCCCCTCCAAACTTCTGAACCACACCAGAGGAAGGACGTTTGGCCACCAACGTATGATTTAACGTCGAACAGACCCCCCCCTCACACGGCGGATCTTCAGTGCAAACGGGTTTCGAATCTAGAACCCTCCGGCTCCGATGCTAAGAACTTACCGCTAGGGCACTGAGGCGTACTCCAGACATCAGCTGAAGACGCTGTTTGCTGTCCACGCATACGCGCAACTGACACTATATAGAATACAATATCATGTTGGAAAATACTATTAAATGTACAAATACTTATATATTTTAACCTTTTACTGCATAAGAATGCCGACCCAAAACCAATCTGCATCAGGGACACGGACCAGGGCTTACGTGCCTCGCGTGGATGAAAAAATGTTAACTTTCAATAAATATATCTTATACTTTCTTACGGGACATGGACCTTTCCCATGATATCTCAGCAGATTTAAAATACTACCTTCCCCTTATTGTGAATGCGGGGCTCGTAATGACCCCGATCATTATGCATTTGAGTGTCTCTATACAAATGAGTTCCACCTTGGGGCACCCACAGAGAATGCTAAGTCACTGTGACTCGAAAACATTTTGTCTTTCAAAATTAATCGTGACAAGCTGATCTCTTGTTTTAAGATTAGCGAAGCTATCTGTGATCGTCTGTGTTCAGCGTAAATTCTTTTAAACTTTTATTTTTAAACTTTAAGCTTTAAATTTTAACTCTAGCAGATTTTTCCATTTAGTTTTTTAGCTATGTCATTTTAATCACTTTTCCCCATTTTATTAAGGTATTTTAGATTTTCTACACCCAGTGTCTTTATGGTGTATTGTTTGTGTGTGTTTTATTTGCTTGGATTTAAATTGACTTTTTTTAAACTATTGTTTTTTTTATCTATTGCTATTTCTGCACCCTGGCATTTGGTGTATCTTCTCTCGGCCGTTTTCGGCTGATTGAGTTGTGGCAACATTGATTTTGCTATTTATATTAATTTTTGAATTTATTTCAATGTATCTTTGTTCACCAGTGTTTCGGTGTGGTTTGCAATTTTTTTGAACATAATAAAGAAACTTCCCCCTCCGGGCCATGTAAAACCTTAAGCCAATTTTGGAGTGCATAGTGAATGAAAAGTAGTGAATAAGAATGCAGAAATTCAAAAAACCTTTGTATTTACTCGGTAAGGCGTAAAATATCATAATATAAATGTACGCAAAGAATTTTTAACTTCATGTAAGAAAACATTTAGTGAAGGAATTTCAATTGAATATTAAAGGTCGTTTTAATTAATTTGATTATAATCTGTCTCTTGAGTTATAAAATATCAAACAACCTATGTACCTATAAAAGCTCAAAAGTATTTTTTTGGGTTGCTTTCCTAGCATTAACTTACGATGGGATTTTTAATTTATTACCTTACAATTTTCACAATCAAATATTTATATAGCCTCTCTAAATATTGCTACGAATAGATGGAAAGAGAAATGGTATTTGGATTGCTTAGCGTGACTTCTGCTCTTTTTCAAAATGTATCCCAAACCGTCCTATTCAACCACAGATCGTGCTTTTATTATAAAAAACTGGTATTTATCTGGTGAAAATGTAATAAATTTCCTACAGAAGTGATCTTCAACATTCAAAAACTGACTTAAGCCTTTAAACCCATAACTGGTTTGCCAGAATTCCGTACAAGTATTGAATTATTGCAGTTTTAAACTCAAAAACTAAAACAATTTTTTTCATATATGTTATAATTCTATACAAAAATTACGTGGAACATTTCGACTGCCCTTTGGGCTCACAAATGAATTAAAATGACAACGCATCCGAAAAGAGAAAGTGTCATCTAATTAGAAAATTGAGAAAACTAATCAGTTAGGGGGTTAACAGTGAGTTTATAACGCGAGTTATTGTCCATCTATACCCACATCACTATCCTGATGCTTTTCACTAACCACCATATTCACCCTATTTTAATCAATAGCATTTTTATATTTGCTATCATATGAAAGATTTTATTTATAAGAAGAAGCTGAAAGACCTTACTGTAATTTCACAAGATGCTCTAGAACACTGCTGCTTCATCTTCCCGATTTTGTACGGTAATTTGGAATATAGGGCAACTTCGTGTGGATACTGTAAAACAACTTGCGCTAATATATTAGCCTCAAAAATCCCCAAACTGGCTACTAAATCATACGTAGTGGCCAAACGTCCTACTGTTGGTGTGGTGTGGAGGTTTGGAGAGAGGGATGTCAGCTCAGGTGTCGTCCACGTCATCTGACAGTGGTTGAAAATTATGAGGGCCGACCCAAAATAGCCCTCGTGTTGCTTCAAAACGGGACGTTAATATAACTAAACTAAACTAAACCCAAAACTGTCTCATTTTTAAGTGTACAAGAAGAAACACTTGAATTTATACCTGACATCTTTTTGACGAGGTTGCACTATTTTTGTACCTATGAGGTTTTTCAATATGAAAACATTATCCATTGAAGTCTTTTTCCCCATTCTTGTCAATAAAACATAGCTAACTAATTGCTAATGAATTTTAGTACCGGTTGGTCGTAAATTATTCAACGCATCAATAATTTATGACAAATATTATGATAATTTTATAAACAAATAATTTATTTTTTAATATTTTTCAGATAGGTGGCGTACCATTAAGGGTTTCTAAACTTGCGACAGCGAGATATTTCCATACGCAATGGCCACCGATCAGCAGAAGCCGATGCGCGTTTTCTGGTTTCCCTTTTTAGTTTTTCTTCAATATCTCGAAAACTATTCAGTTTTCGAATTACAATGGATTTGACAAATTAAACAGCGTAATATTCCCAACAAATAAATGCTTTTATTTTTCTTCTAGGTTTAATAGTTTCGCAGATATGGCACTCACAAAAATGGGAGTTGTCCAATAATTTATGACCACCGTAACGCCGCTGTACGAATCTATGCACTCTCATTTTTAAGAAACGTAGTTGTAACATTATTAATATTTCTTTAAATTAATTTTTGAAATGGGTCCAATAATTTATGACCACTGTAACGCCGCGGTACGAATATGAAAAAAAAGCTTTTTAAAACGCACTCTCATTTTTTAAAAAACCCGTAGTTGTAATATTATTAATATTTTTTAAGTTAATTTTTGAAATGGGTCCAATAGTTTATGAGCACCCTGTACAATCTGCAACGATTCAAAAGTTATTTTTGTTCAAATTTTTAAGTTAATAACTAGTAATTATTGTAATTATAACTCACGCTATGTAAAGATTCACATAACTTTTGATGAAAAGTAAAAAAAATCATACAGTGGACGTTTAACATAAATGGGCTTTTGTACAAGTCTCAACATAATTGCGATTACATGCAGAAGTGTGACATAATTAATCTAGTTGTGTTTGAAATGCCACACACGACAGCAGCCTCGAAATTAAAATATTTATTGTTTTCAGAAGACAGCTCCGTCGTCAGTCGAAATTGAGTTCGTTGTCCTTAATTGGAATTATACCTCTAATCAGTTTGTTGAATGTGGAACTGCACTATGCGTCTATGTCTGCTTTAAATAAGGTCACTGATATAAAGGCTCGGGCCGTTGACAGCTCGTCAGCGCAGAAACAAGCAGCTCTGGAAAAAAAAAACCCTCGCATAGCCCCCTTAAGATAATGCAATTAAAATAGAATTAAAAAATCAGTTTTACTTCTAAATAGCCCAACATTTTTAATTGTAATCGCCAGAATTGCATTTTAGAAAATTCTCGATTTATTTTTTTCAATGAATAATTTCTTATAAAAGAAAACGAGTGTGCATTGTGACAAAATCGTCTTGTGGGTGTACGTGAATGCAGTCCGATAAGCAGGATTAAAAAAATAAAGCTCTTTATTTTACAAATATTCTAAGCAAAGAAACGTAGCACAAGTATTAAAACAGCACTTATAAAAATTTACAACAGATTACCATTAAATCTCAACACGGCGCTCGAAGGCTTCTTATTAGTTCACCAGCTTGCTTGCTGATCAAGATAAAACTCACTCTTCTTTATTTAGCTTATTTAGTGCCCATGCCGATCCGGCCTACACGCAAGGGTGTAAGGTCCTGAGCGGGCCGGCAGGGAAAGAAAAATCCACAAAACCATCTATTCGACACAACGATCAATACAGATTATGAAGTTAAAATCCTTTCTCCGAAGTAAAAACCAACACCAGACACCGAATAAAAACAGCACCAGAAACTGAACAAAAACAACAAACTGAAAAACAATCAACCCTGGGTCAGCCGGTCGCAAATGCCATTACTGATTTTAAAAGCCTGAATATGTTTGGATAGGGCCTGGCCATTATATCTTAAATTTTTAAACCAGCCTTTCCTGTGTTCATCAGACGGTTCCTTTAAGTGAAATTCAGCAGTAAGGGGACACCTGAACACATAGTGGTCGGCATCCCCGACCAGGCCACAGGCACTCACTCTTCTTGGCTTGAGAGCTTTCTTTTATACTTTTTCAACAGGAAGTGACGTCATTACGTGGGAAGTGACGTAAACTCCAGAAAGTTCATGAAGCCAGTAGAAATAGGTTGACAGTTCGAGGACTTTCTAGAAAATTCTCTTTGTCGCCAAAGTCGCCAACGTTTTTGCCAAAATGGTCTCCAATGTCGCCAAATTTGTCGTCAAGATTAGCATCTCGGAGAAACAACATTATAGCTTTGTAACAGTATTAAAACAGAAAATAAGTTTCCGTCGGGGGGAAAATTGAAAGCGAAACCTTAACCAAATAGAAGCGAACGAGAACAGGCGAAGAAAAACAAATCAAAAGATTAAGGCCGCCTACTGGTGGGCGAGAGTCAATATTAAAATAAAACAGCATCTCACAGTTGGCTGTGGACTAACGGACTGCAACAGTGCTGCCCGCATAAAAACCAATCCCACTATAGGCGCCTATGGGAATGTCTTTTACCACGCCAAGTTGATCATTGTGCCCGCTAGGGTTTCCGTATTTACTTTCATTGGCGCGAAACTGAGTTTTTTCTTCTACGTGTTTTGAAAACCTTCCATCTTTATTTACAATTAACAACGAATAACAAATTATTTTCAACTTTAAGACACTCAAGAAGGAATTAATTCTACTTTAAGTCACACACATATACACACAAAAAAACTACAAAGTAGAAACGTTTACATCCTTATAACAGATTGCATCTCTCGGTCGTCGATGAAATAGAAAAACTTTACAAAGCATTTCTCGCCAAAAAGGCGAAATATCGCCAAATATTGGGATCGAAAACACCTCCCCATAGGCGTCTATAGTGGGATTGGTTTTTATGCGTGGTGCCCGAGCCACCGCCAAACTCAATAGAAGGAAATTTTGATTTCGTCTTCCGAAGCGTTGCTTAGGTTTTCTGAGCGCATCTTGATCTTCTGAGGGCTGTTTATGAGCAGCCCTGAATATTTCCTACTTATTAATGCATTTTCTGTTTTCTTTCTTCGTTCTTCATTATTTATTTCACATCTTCGTTGTTCATCAATTCTTCAGTGTGGAAAAATAGCCAAATAAGATTTTTAAAAACAAACAAACAAGGTTTTAAAATAATTTCACGGGGTGCTGCAGCTCTGCAGCCCTAATGGACGAGCCGTCAATGGCTGGGACGAAAAATGGCATCGCATCCATGAATTTGGGGGGCTTGTAAAGATTGAGGATTATTGTGTTCTTCCTTTTTCCAAACTTTATTAAGTCATCATTATAAGGAAAATTTCTTTACAGTTTAACAAAGAAACGCAATCAATAATAAATTTAATAAAAACAATTTTTTAAACTCTTTCATCTATCTTGCCTTTTTCAAGTCGCAATTTTGAAATCTGTATGTCACTCACTCTCTGATGTGCTAGTTTCGAAATTTTGTATATTGGTGTGTTCTCGATGAAAATACACTATTTTAATATCTTCCAAAATAAATTATCATTTAATGATTAATTAAATTAAATTTGGTTCCGTACAGGTGTTTCCACCTTGTAGAGGGATTGACAAAACATGATCTTAAAGTTGAAAAGTGGAATGTATTTAAAATTTTAAAAAATTCTGCTGCTTTTTACACCAATAAAAGAGTGTTCTTAAACCTACTTTTAATTAAATTTGTTAAAAACATATTTTTAACAGTTTACTAAGATGTTGAATTTTTCTTCTACCTTTTATTTTTTAATTATAGAAAAGCATTATAGTAGTTTAATTATAGTTATTTAATTAACTAATGACGGATCATTACTAATATCCCAGCCCTATTACTATTAATATTACTAAACCCAGATCCTCCGGTAACGCTCTGACGTCACCGGCGGGACGTTAGCACTGCGGGCGTTAAACAGCATTATTCCATTGTTAGAGAACCTAAATTTCAGTAATTTTAAATTTAAAAGAGTAATTGTTGTTCTAATTTCAAATTTAATAGCTCTAAAAAAGTGAAATTAAATTTTCTATCGATTGATGTAAAATTTATCTCGCTATGATCAATAGTTCCCGAGAAATTTTAAATTATAATAATCCTATATTTCAGATTAATTTCCGTTGTTTAATAGAAAGTAGTAAATTACGCCAGTGGTATATCATGCGCGTAATATAGTTTGGACGCCAAATTGAATGCAATCGTGGCGATGTTGTTTTCTTGCCAAGAATTAAATTAGCCACCAGTGATGTGAATCTACCATTCGTTCTCAACCACCGCCGGTTCCCGTTAATTACAGTTTACACGATGACTATCAACAAATCGCAGGGGCAAACTTTCGATCATGTTGGAATTTACCTCGATGAGCCTGTCTTTTCACATGGACAGCTCTATGTTGCGCTTTCAAGGTCTAGGATTCCCAATCACCTTAAAATTTACACAAAGACATCTGAAGTACAAGGAAAATTATTAAACAACGAAAAATACTTCACACGGAATGTTGTTTACCAAGAGGTTTTTTGAATAAAGAAATGTTTAAATAATATGTAAATAAAAATATTTCCTGTCATAAAACATATGTCTATTTTATTTGTTTTCAATCAATGTTAAACATTTCTCTCGCATATATATCTATTTAAACACGTCCAATTTGAAGGGGAATCTCTCGAATGAAGAGGCAATTTGCACCCGTCAAACTATGATGGGTGATTTTCTAGTTATAAATTTTTAGGAACTTGAACTCAAGTTTTTCTCAAATTCATTAATAGGCTGCACCATTGGTATGAGAACAAAATTCAATTAAATTAACTGATTAATTGTTAATAGAATATTACATACGAGATAGAGCACACAAGTTTGGAAAACTTCAAAACGCTACCGCATCAGGAAGCGAAGGAAAAATCGATAGCAAAATTCCCTCTTTACAAACATGAAACAAGTCAAGTTAAACAAAAGTTTGCAAAAATTAATGTAAGCTTCCATTTCCTGCTTCTTTGTACAGAGGAATATTTTGGATCACAAAAAAATATACTCTTAATGGATAGGGTCGAGGAGTGTTTTTTTCAATAGAAATAGCGAGTCGAAAATGTTTAATATGCCGTCTTAGTTTACTATTTAACCCTTAAATGCACTCATTATGTAAACACCTCTTTAGAATGTGAAAACAGCAGTAACGCACTTTAAAAAAATAAAAATTGACTCATGTGGTTTCTGCAGTCGAAGATTCAGCTTTAAGACTACCAGGGACCTTCAGAATCATTTTTTAAAAACTTTTCCACTATTCAATTTGAAAATTTGCAGGGGGGGAGCATAGAAACACTATATAAAAGTACACACAAAATTTCTCTCTCATATATTTATTTATTTCTGGGTTATGGATATAAATGTAATTTTCAATACATTTAATGGCCTTTATGGCAAATGTTCCAAGCGCTTCAATTTTTGTTCAAATTTCATGATATTTTATATAGGTATAAAGACATATATGGAGAAGAATTTTTGGCATTCATATAGAAGGTATTTTGTTATTAAAATGTAAATATTTTCTTCCATAACAAATATTGGGCATATTTTTCCCCAAAATCAATAGTATAGAGTTATTATGTGTATTCGATTTGAAATTCCTTTCTGAAACATAAAAATTAATACCAATTTCTGTTTGAAAAGGGTTAGATTAACTAATTAAAAAATTAGAATGATTTCGATTAATTTTGGAGCACCTGGAGCATTTGTCATAAAGGCTATTAATTGTTATTAATAATTACATTTATAACTGTAACTCAGAAAGAAAGAACTATATTACAGTGAGATATTATGTGTTGTCTTATATAGTGCTCCTATTAATGTCTGCAAAATTTAAAATT
>BGPR01010414.1:0-16741 GCA_013235015.1 Araneus ventricosus | reverse complement strand
ATTTCGACGGAAAAGCACAAACTCCACATTTCTCGAATTTGGCCTTAAAAAGGCCAATATGGTAACCCTAACTCTGTTACCGATCGAGTTGAGTTGCATTCAGTGTTCCGTTGGTAATTACGCCATATTTAGGAAGGTAGATTATGGAAAAGGTTTTTAATTCATAAAACGCGGTCAACCGTCCCGTTGTTATGTTGATAGGAAATGCAATTAATAGTTATCGGCTTCTGTTTCTGAAGTTTTCTTCCATTTTTTCATAAGATTCGAGTGAAGAAGAGGTAGAAAAGATAAAGAAGCAAAAACGAATTTTCGTTTGAGATAAGTGATTTTGGATAGGATGGTCCAGTTCTGCATAGTAATTATTACTGGAAAATTGAAGTCAGAATTTCGAAAACAAATCATCTTCCCTAATGTCTGAATCATTTTATTTCCAGTGCATTTTTAAGATATAGGGAAGATAAGGATGGTTTTAAATTAAAAGAATTTATTATTTAATAATTATTAGCCCGTTTTAATGTTCAAAGCTCTTAACACTAGCACACGAACTTCGTAATTGAATGGCTTTTTCCAACAAATAACTACAAATAATAAAGAGTTTTGAGGTTGTTATTTCTTTTTTTTGCCTGGTTATTTAAAAATGTATCTTTTAGAAGTTTAACTGCAGTTAAACAGTTTTCGAGTTTCAGTTTGAAAAAAAAAGAAACGGTGATTGAAATCAGCTCTTTCCTTTTTATTTTTATTCGATCACGTCCTATGGACTCTGAGAAATACTTAGCAGAGGTTTGCGATATCCAAATTAAAATTAAAATTTTCATTTTGGTATCGCATGACATAGTGTATTTTTCATTGAAATACAACAATTACCTGTTGTACATCGAAGATTTAAAATCAAGGCATTCATTTTGGCTCATTAAGTATACGTAAATGATGCAAAACATAACAGCAAATATTAATTATTCAGATTTCCGAAATTCTTCAAAAGGAGGCCAAATTTTATCAAAAATGCACTTTTAACTAGCTAAATTTCACTATGTCAGCCTGATTGGCATTTCTCGTAAAAATAGCATCTGAAATAATATTGTTTTGTAATTTTATTTTTAATTTGATTTCAGTCATAGCAGTCAAGAATTTTTTAGAAGTCCAAACTATCTTCACCGAATTTTCTGGAAGTGATGCATGTTCTGAAAATGTCAGAATTTTGTACTATTGAAACCGTTTTCGTATGAAAACTATTAGAATCCGTGAGAAAAATTTCACAATATTTTCACAAATATTTATGGCTAGAATTTCTATGAACAAAGTTTAAAAATTGGAAACTACAAATTTTGCACAAAATTATTTCCATAAATTATTTCCAGCTTTCGGAACTATTGCAATAAAAAAAACAACTTTTCAGAAAGTCTGTTTTTGAGAAATTGGAAGCTGATTTCCTATTATAATTTTAAAAGTGCATTTTTGATAAAATTTGACCTCCTTTTGAAGAATTTCGGAAATCTGAGTAATTAATATTTGCTGTTATGTTTTGCATCATTTACGTATACTTAATGAGCCAAAATGAATGCCTTGATTTTAAATCTTCGATGTACAACAGGTAATTGTTGTATTTCAATGAAAAATACATACATCAAGAGGTAATATTACTACTATGTTCAAAAAGTTTCGGAATTTAAAAAATGTAAATGAAATATTCCATCTCACGCAGAACAAACAAAGAGTATCATATGACCGATTAGTCAGAACAGGTTTCATCCAGTTCAAATACCTACATTTATAAGATTTAATATCAAATGCAGATATTTGGTCCTCATCTCCAAGACAAATTTATTTTTGAATACAATTTTACATAACATCCTCTAACTGAAGTCTACGACAGTGTTCCTCAATCTTTCAGTATTTGAGACCGATTTTCAATCATAATTTACATCGCCCCCCTTCTCATACAATAACAATGTATACAATAATAATGTATTTTTGGTATTTTGACGCTAAAGCTACACTACGGCCTTAATTACAAACCTTACAAATTACCAAGAATAAGTAAATTTTTTCAGTAAATTAAACATTTTTTAAAATAATATTTTCTTTTCGATATACTCGACCCCCATTTAGCGTTATCACGCCCTAGGGGCGCCCCCCACAGGGTGAGAATCGCTGGTCTACGTTAAAGTCAAGGGAAGAGCACTTACGATTATTTGTTTCTTATTTGAAATACTTATCACCATATTTTGATTTATTATTTCTGTTTTTGCAGTAAAAAGACAAAAATAATTTTCTCCCGATCAAGTTTTGCTCCCCCATTTATAATAAAAGTTGGATACTAAGATTTCCATTTGAAGTTAAAAATGGAGATAAAAATGATAGTGGCTGAGCAATGAAATTGATGTTATTAAAAATTATTATTGATGGATGTTATTAAAGAGTATAAGTAAAGTAAAAAAAGAGTATAAGTGAAGTAAGTAAAAAAATATAGGTTAGAAAAACTATAAGAAAATTTAAGAAAAGTATAAAAATTATTATTAATTAAAGTTTTAAGAAGTATTATTAAGAGATATATTTGAAAAATAGTTAAATCGCACTATAGTAGAACCGATACCATCAAAACAAGTTGCTAAAGTTTAAGATTCTAATTATCAGAAATGATTCTATAAAGAATAATTTCTGAGCAATAATATGCTCCGGATATATTGCCAAACGCTAGAAAATTCCTATAAATGTATAATTAAAATTTTTAAAAATCGCTCCAAGTTGAATAATATAATAAATATTTTATTATATGTCTCCTTTTTTTAAAATCGAATTGTTTTCAACTTTTAAATATATGACCTGATTTCTTTTTCTTTATTTACGCTTGACTATACATACTAAGATTTTTATGCGTTTTCTTATTTTTGTGTTGATCTTGTGCTTGTGTGTGTTTGATTTTCTGACCCTTGCTTTTTTAATGCTTTTTTGATTTAAATGTTCTAAATTTTAGAAAAAATTGCGTGATTTTTTTATAATTTTAATGTAACTCTATGCAACATGGACTTTTGGAGCCTCGCATTTTGCGCATTTTCGTTTTAAAACATTCATGTGTTTACATTTTTATAATTAATGTGGTTTTGATTATGAATTCATGAACTGTTGTATTCGCTGAAGCTACTTTTTTTCTTTATGTTTTAATTCACTTTGTGGCTTGTGTTCTTTGTATGTTTTTGATCATGCCTTCTGTAAATGGAGTCAGCTCTATAGTGTGCTCTCTTTGAATAAATAAATAAATAATCTATACCATTTCTCTGTCGCATTTGTTTACTGAAAGTTCGCTAGTCTATCTTGTAGAGCATCAACAGACAGAGAGACGCACTGCTCTCTTTGAATAAATAGATAAATAAATAATCTATATCATTTCTCTGTCGCATTTGTTTACTGAAGGTTAGTTAGTCTATCTTGTAGAGCACCAACAGACAGAGAGACACACTGACCTCTTTGAATAAATAGATAAATAAATAATCTATATAATTTCTCTGTCGCATTTGTTTACTGAAGGTTCGCTAGTCTATCATGTATAGCACCAACAGTCAGAGAGACACACATTATCGTTTATTATTTTCCGAGATATTGACATATTTTGTTATTTCTAAGTAACCATCATGTCCACCGCTACTAAGTACACAACTTCTTAGAAATTTTTTAAACGTAGGTTGCAAGTTGTATGAAAGAAAAGCAACCTCTCCCCCCTCCCTCCACGGAACATTCCCAACAATTGATCGCGACGCTACCGTTGCAAGACGCCACATCAGCAACTCTTTTTTTGTTGCCCTCCCTCTTCTTCTTTCATCTATTTCGTCCTGCAACATGATGAGTCCCCGGGGCCTCTCGCTTCACATCAGTCTTGCCCACTTTTATTTTTTCTGGCCCTCCTTGTTTGAAAGTGTTTGATCACTCGTTCTATTATACGAGATCCCCCTCCAAAAATTGCGGAGGGCTCTCTTTCTTTTAATCTTTTGCCAGAGTCTGAGGTTCCTGCTCCTCCTCCTCTTCCGCTTCCTCTTTTTTCATTGGTTGTTGCTGAAGTTTCCTTTTAATCTGATTTGTCTTCTTGGTGGAGTCTTGTGCTGTCTTTAGTGTTTCACCGAACTGCTCTTTAGACGGTGTTTCCAGATCTTTCTGTTTTTGCAAACAGCGAAGAAAGGAGAGTTTCGCTTTCTTTAACAAAGTCTTTTACGGAGATGGAAAATCTTTCGGGGCTTATAGTCGCCCGAGGTGCTTTGCGGAACAAATTCGATAAATATTTATCTCCTAAGACACAGATGACCGCTTCGAGTTTGTTAGGACTCGGTATGCTACGATAAAGTCAAGTTTAGTTATATTAACGTCCCATTTTGAAGCAACACGAGGGTTATTTTGGGACGGACCTCATAATTTTGAACCACGGTCAGATGACGAGGACAAAGCCTGAGTTGGCACCCCCTCTCCAAACTTCCACGCCACACCAGAGGGAGGACGTTTGGCCACTGCATATAATTTAGCGTGCAACAGGTCCCATAAACGGCGGATCATCAGTGGAATCGGGTCTTGAACCTGGATCCCTCCGGCCCCAAAGCCGGGACCTTACCACTAGGCCACCGCGGCCTCGTCGATAAAGTGAAACAGTTTAGTTAGTTGCAAAGATACAGGGTGACTGTAAGTTGTTGCGGTACCATTTCAAAAATAAATTACTAATTTATAATTTTTTATTGTTTCAGGCAATAGGAACGATAAACTCAGGTCTTATAGGTTCATTACAGTAAGTTTAGAAATTTATAATAGTTATAAAATTTCTTCTAAAGTCTTATTTAAAAAAATGCTTCGAAACTGGCATAGAAAATTGGGTCATAAATAACATATAGAATGAGAGCTTTCACATATTTGAAAAAAGATTGAATCCATAACCTGACGAATGCAGAGTTATACAACAATATTTTTTGACTCCTTTCTGACACTAAATTTATAGGACTAAATTTATAGAATAATTACTTTCTTCCATAAGAATCAGTTCACCACTGATTTATATTTCCAACTTTGAAAATATTTATCAATAGTTGTTATACATGGCTTTAAGGTATCCGACTGGTTTAAAATCTTCGTTTTTGATGAAACTATCAAAAAAATTTTATGACTTAATTTTGTAGCCTGTTTAATCAGTTTTCTAAAACTGTCTCACTTTTTACTCTACAGGAATTACAAATGGAGTTACAGTTGTTTTATTACCGAACTGTAAGCATTATTTTATGTTGAATGAAAACTTTAAATGTGTTTTACGAGAAATGATATTTTTGAGGAAAACTGTCGGCCGTAACAACGATTTCTCAAAAAGTTATTCGAGTATTGATATGAAATTTTGTGAGATTGTTTTCTGTAATATGCTTGATGTTTTCCTCTAAACACTAAGGTCAATTTTAAAATCAAGTAATATTTTGAAGTGCTTAAATATAAACGAAAAGTATTTTTTATGAAAAATTACCAGTTTAGTAACTATGTTCAGCTATATTTCAAAACTATTTTGAAGTACAAGAAATATTTTAGAGCATAACACAGATAACTGTCATAAAAATGTACTCCTACAAGGATTTATGTATATTTAGAATATGATTTTGTCTATGGCAGTTAGCGTAAGGCATCTATTCTAGTCATTTTTCTTCAAATTTTTCAGTTTTTTAAAAAAAATATTGTTTTGGAAGCCTAATTTTACAATATTTTCATATTGAAAAATAACATTAAAAATATATATATAACTTATTTTTCAAAAAAATGTCTCCGAACACAGTCGGATACCTTAAATGCATGTAAAATTCAGGTAATCCGATTGCATTGAACTTTGTTTTAAAATTGAAATCAAATCATATCTCTGTTACTTTGATTTCTATGCAATTGTTTGTATATGAAAGGAGGAAATTATGTAAAACAAAAACAGATTTCTTGTGAATTTTAAAATCTGCCATCTGCGCCCCAATTTAAGACTTAGGGTTAAAATATTTTGAAATGAGGTTTTTCAGTTTTAGGGCTTATCGTTCGCTTTGCAGATTTCCTAACATCTGATTAATAACATTAGTATGGGGAGGGATGGTATAAATGCCCGAGAGGCAGTCTAGGAGGGCCGCGAAGACCACACTTATCTGCTTATTTTACTTGCAAAAGCCGAAAGTCGGTGTGTGATACCAGATAGAAGGGACGGGGAAAATATAGTATGCCACGAATATAAATTATCCTCGCTACACTACTGATTTATTTTTATGCAAAACTAGATATTATAAGATCAAATCATGTGATTGCAAACTATGCTTTGTCTTACGCTTGTTACGATGTAAAGCTCTTCTTATTCAAGAAACATTCTCGACAGATTCCATAATTGGTGCAGCTCTCTTCACAGAAAAGCTATAGTTTAGTTATATTAACGTCCCAGTTTGAAGCAACTCGAGGGCTATTTTGGGATGAACCTCGTGATTTTGAACCAGGTCAGATGACGAGGATGACACCTGAGCTGGCACACCCTCTCCAAATTTCCGCACCACACCAGTGGGTTTGATCCCTACATATGGTTTAAGGTGCAACGGGCCCTATACACGAGGAATCTTCAGGGGAATCGGGTTTCGAACTTCGAATCATCTGGCTTCAAGGCCGACACATTACCACTAGGCCACCGCGGCATCAACAAAAGCCATATGATGGATAGTTAACTCTATTATTTTAAAGGTGAGATATGTTTATTAAACTTTTGTGATTTGCTATTGCATTATTTGTACAGCAAGGGTATTCTTTTACGACATGTGTCCTGTAAACGGAAATTTTCATATTGTTACTGGTAAATCGCTGAAATCATTAATGATACATCAGGGCCGCGGTGGCGTAGTGTTAGGGTCTCGGCTTCGAGGCAGGAGGGTTCCAGGTTCGAAACCCGATTCCAATGAAGATCCGCCGTGTACTGGGCTTGTTGCACTTTAACCCTTTGAACGGCAAGAATATTTCAGCTGAATGCTTTGAAAACGGCCTCTCTGTAGCTAAATGGTTAACGCAAATGTTTCGGAGCCGGTTTTCGGGTAATAAACAGAGATCAACTTTCTACGCCGGAGCCGGTTTAAGAGTAATAATGGAAGAACGACTTTCTGCGACGGAGCCGGTTTTAGAATAGTCATCAGTTAGCGACTTTCTACGTTTCAGCCGGTTGAATGGTTAAATCATACGTATGGAATCAAACGTACTCCATCTGGTTTGGTATAAAAATACCCACACTGCTCGGGCCTACAAAAGGAGGGTGTAAGGACGGGAGTGGAACATGGAACTTTGGAGAGGGGGATGACAGCTAAGTTGTCTTCCTTGTCGTCTGACCGCTGATTAGAATTATGAAGTCCGTCCCCAAATAGCCCCCGTTTGCTTTGAAAAACGGACCTTAACTAAACTAAATAAGGATACATCTGAACAGTTATGTAGGTGCATCAAAAATTTATAGAATTATATCTATTGACAAGTGAGTGCATTAATAGCCTGAATTGGAAGACCTTCCTCTTGGAAATAGTCAGCTTGAATGGCAATACACCAGTTCCAGATTTACTGCCACTGCAGATTGTAGAAATGGAGCATGAAATTCAGCTTGTACCCATACCTTCCTACCCCATAACTGTCACCAACTCGTGTTAGATCTCGGCAGTGGTGTGGGGACCATTATCTTCGATCTGCATCTTCATGTTGGGAAATAAAGAAGCCCCAAAAATGCTAAATTTGGTTAACAGAGAGGATTCACTGCTTAAATTTGCAGGAAACCCATGGACGACGATATACAGGCCTAGCAGATCCATTTATAAGGCGAAATATTATCCCTTAAATGATAGAAAAACTTGACAGATTGCATTTCATCTTGCTATTGAAGATCTGGTCCTGTCGTTGACAATACCGCTTATATTGATAAATACCAGGAGATTTTTTTCTGTATGACTATACTATTCGACGAGCTATGTGCAACTCAATGTATCATAGTTGTAAGATTTCCTTTCAGTTCAGTTTACCCTAAAGCGACTCTTTAATTTAACGAAAATTCTATACTTAAGCTCTTTGTTCCAACATTCTAGCCACGATCTAATGTCTTCCCCACGAACTGATAAAGGAAACACTAATATAACAGCTCCTTATAATGACACAGCAATGTCATTCGTCATACTGCCTAACTAACGTTGTGGGTCAATATCGTGGTAAACACAATCCCACGCTGTCATTTGGTGTACACTACAAAGCTATGAAACTTCGGGGATGAAATCTACTGTACGTTACAGAACCCTGTACACATCCATTTCGGACGATTTTACTAATCAGAGGGGTGTTGCGCAGCTTAGTAAGAAGAGTGCTTTCCCGGAGTTCCTTGTTAGGCACTTTTATCTATTAGCTATTCGTTTGCGATGTTGATATTCACTCACTTTTTGAATCTCATTGTTTTTTGTTTTAATTTCGAACTTATGTAATTTTCTGTATAATGCTCAGTAAAAAATAAAACATCTCCTCTTCCATCTTTCATCAAAGCCGCGGTGGCCTAGTGGTAAGGCTCTGGCCTCGGAGCCGGAGGGTTGAACGTTCGAAACCCGATTTCACTAACGTCCCATCGTGTATTGGGCCTGTTGAACGTTAAATCATACGTATGGGGATATTACATTACATTACACCGCCCACCTGCATCCTCGTGTTTGGATGGAGGAGAATTTTATTTTTTAAGAAAGGACAAAAGCAAGTGACAGGTACAAAAAAGATAAAAATGAAAAAGAAACATACACTGGACAAAACAACATAGAAAACAATACAAAATAGAAAAAATACGCAGAGGGAAAAAAATCATAAGTAGCCGGAAGTGTGTGTCAGTCTGGGTGGATGAGTGCTCCATTATTATCCACTACAATGAGATTGTTCTCATCACATGCAGAGCGCATTAGGAGTCGAAGATAAGATATTCGCGAGAATGTTATTCAACCACTGTAATTTAAGTGACACTGTAGGGGTTTGGAAATGCCAGGAGAGGGTAAACCGACATTTTGTGGCATAGTGCATTGGATCTCCTTTTCTCTGCAAGAGCAGTTGTCATGTGTTCGAAGATGGAAGTAATGAAGGTATGAAGGGAAGGGCCCGTGTCCTTACGTATGGGGTCCCGTTGGTGTGGCGCAGAAGTTTGGAGACAGGCAGCCAGTTCAGGTGTCGTCCTCGTCATCTGACCTAACGAAACCCTGAACCCTCGATACCTACGACTACTAGTCACCTCATTGGTTTTAGGTGAGTACAAGGTGGATAAAGCACGAACACCACACCCAGAGCCGGCGTCCCCGCAACCAAAAGCCCGAAACACTTTACTAAGAAACAAAATCTACAAAACAATTTACAGTTTCCAGAAATGTACAGAATTGAAGATGAAAAATATCAATAATAAATGAACAATAAACTTAAACACTATCAGAACAACAACCTATACATAAAAGCAGTTCTGTGTATTCAAGATATTTTCCAATAACACTCTTATTTAAAAAACAAGTATTCAGCGAATAAGTAACATATTCAAATCACGCTAGACCAATTAGTTGTTGGCACTAGAATCGTCTCAAAATAGCCCTTACGTTGCTTCAAAACGGACCTTTAATATAACTAAACTAAACTCCATCTTTCAACTCACTCTATTTTGGTGAAATCAAAGTGCATGCGCAAAAGCGTGTCAAATTTCACTACTTGAAAACAAACAGTACTTTTTCAAACGGTCACATAGCCAAGGGCAATAGGAGTAATTACATGGCAATACAAATCAAGTAGAATAGGATCTTAACATTAGCAATCATCTTTCTTCTTGCTAATAGCGAGTTCGCATACCTTGTTCCATAGCCGGATCCTTGGCGACAGTACTGGAAAGTAGATTTCAACCGCATCTTTATTGATACCGTCTCTTTAAAAAATGAAGTCGCTATCTGCTGGATTGTCAGGGCGCTAAGGTAATGCAAGTTTTGGGGACAACTTTTCCCTTCTCCCGAAAATATCATATATTTTGTATTGATTTCAATTTAATCTCTATATACGCAGTAACAAATATCATAACAAATTGAAATCGCAAAGCAATTAATTGTGGATAATCTTGAAGAGAGTTGGTTTCGGTGTCTCTAGTGTATAAAAAACAAAGTGGTAAACAAAGTAGGGGAAAAATCGGGAAGCTAAGGTTCGAATACCTGTTAGAGCTAAAATATTCGACATAGAGCTTGTCAAATTATGTTAAAATATTCATTGTTTATCGGCGTACAATATGTCTTTCCAGAAAAGTCAGAGTTTCATTATTTTTTATCGTTGGTTCTTTTTATAAAAAAAGTCAAACTACCAGGTTTTATCCCACTAGTAGGGTAAAACCGGGTACACATATTACCGTTATGGAAAAGCAGGAAGACTCGGTTCAGTATTTTCAGTGGAAAAGTTACAATCATTTGTACTTTGTATGACAATTTTAGAATATTAGTTACAAAATTCATATGTAAAGAAGTTGTCTTCTTCCTCTGCGCCACTGCCCCAGATAGCAAAAAAAGGTTGCGGAAAGGTTGCCATTTCACTTTCCATAGGTTGTCCGCGAAAGCATTTCCGCGCAAACCGTCTCGGAAACCATTCCTGCAAAAATTGACATAGGAAAGCTTTTCATGAACCACCTGTACCATCGTGTGTAGCCCCGTCCTGTATAGTGGTTATTGCATTTGTCTTCCAACTGTAGGAACGCGAGTTGGATCCCCGGCTTGGAGGAATGTGAAGTTTTGTCACAATCTACAACGAAATCGTACAAGTAAGTTCAATTAAAAATTATATTAATCAAATTAATAATTAAGATTCCTAAGTAATCGACTTAATTGACATTCTAGATGACGTCAGAAGACGGGGAATAAAAAGGGTGTTCGACCCCTCTGCAGAAGTACGACTTTGAAGAGTGGGTGAAAAAAGTGGGGAGGGTTAGACCCCTCTGTAGGAGTACGGCTTCGGAGGGGGGAAGGGGGGTTCTATTTTGTCTGCCGAAGGCCTGAAACAAGCTTGTAATAAAAGCTTGGGGAAATCTTACTGAAAACCTCACAGGAAACCTTGTTTCTTGTTGACTAGCGAACCTTGCCTTGCCGAAAGGCCCTTGGCATGGAAACCTTTGTGACAACACTTTACCCTTGCTGACGACAAGGTTTCCAAAACCTTTTATACAAGCTTTCTTTGCTATCTGGGGCGGCTTTCGTGGATACAACCAAGACAGTTTTTTAATTAGTTTAACCCTTCTTCTTTATTTAAATTAGAAAATGCATCATAAAAATATAAACAATCAACGTCCGATGTGTTTTTATCGTCTTAATAGGAGGAATCATCAATACTGACAGTCCCGGTCTTACTCCACTTGGAGTACCCGGTTTTACCCGAGTGCAGAGGTTATAAAAAACGAAATAGAACAGAACAATTATTAGCGTAAATCCTTATTGCTTAATAGGGTATAAATCCTTAGTAAACGTATAATAAACTGTAGTAAATATAGTTTTTATAACTCTAATGATTTTTAAGTTAGGTTAGTTTAAAATGAAACGAACATTCGAGAGTTGACGCCTTAAAACAAATAAATCTTCATAGATGCAGCGAATTCAACAGCTACAAGAAGCCATTTCTTTTTCTTGACTAGCAGAGTGTAAATCAGTATCTGTCTGCTATATAGAAAAAATAATAGCGCCAGAATAAAGGGTAACAGGCTTTACCCCACCCTCCCCTGCAAAAGTTTGTTTACATAATTCTAAGTACTGTAATAAAATATGTGCTAGGGCTGTTGAGTTATGAGTAAGTAAATAAAATAAAATAAAATTTTTACACGCATATGTGCCAGTGAATTTGGAAACAAGGGAAGAAATCTCCTGAGAATAATTTACTGGAATTTAATCGATATTTGATCTTTAATTTAAATAACTCGAGCCTTTCTAAATCAAATGAAAGCACAAAATTAATTTACCCTGAAAACCCGATACCTTGGGCCCCATAAAGTTGCAGGGCCCTAGCAGCTACCTACTTTGTCTATTTGGAATCTGGACCTCCTACTGTTGCCAAGAAAGAATCTTTTACGGGCTTTCTGTACATTACAAATTGATTCCATTTTGCCAAAGCTGTTCACCATATGAAGAAGAGGCGGTGTTAGTCTCCGCGTGCATCGTCGATTTATCCACCATCCCATTACTGTTTCATTTAAATTCAGCCAATTTGTCCCCTTGAGTCGGAGCGGGGTTTAGTTTCGCTGCTCTCATTAATATTTAGTTACTCCGGACAGGAATGTCCAGATAGAAAGAGGAGATTTCGCCCTCTGATTCAACACTCAATCCGAGCTATTACCGTGGAATGTACTCTGGAATATTGGGGGTAGCGATTACATTGGGGAGATGCCTTTAGAAACAAGTGACTTTATGCGTCTTAAATGGCATCGACGAATCTCTGGTTTTAACTGGTTGCCGTGGATGGCTTGGCAAAGGCTAATATTTCAACCTTTTAAGGTTTATGTCTGCCTACGTTCTGTCCATTTTTTAAAATACCGATTTCGAATTTCTTTTTATCGGATAAATTTTTGAAAGTTTAAGAAGTTTCATGACTTTTTATAAGCAGAAGTTACGTCAAAGATATAGCATTTGTTGCCGTCTTAAATTCAAAATTCTGTTTTTTCCGGGGTGAAATTATTACAATTTTGCATTATATATACAGGATTATCCAAAAGTTTAAGTTCCATTTCTCTAAAACGTTCCATGCCTGTATTCATACTGGTAATAACGAAAATAGAGTATTATTATAATAATAAAATATTTTTCTAAGACAATGTTGCACAAACATAAAATTGTATAATTTTCAAAAAATGTTATAATTTTAAAAATAAAAAGACATCAAATTGCACAAGCATATGAAGAGCAATATACTTCCTGGATCAAACTCGTGTGCAGAAATGCCAAAAATTCAAATTTGAAAGTCAAAGTTTCTGCAATTTGTGTGCAAAATTTGAATTCTGTGTACAACTGAAAGAAATCAAGTCTTACTAATAGTTCAATACATTTCCTGGATCAAACTCGTATGCAGAAATGCGAAAAATTCAAATTTGAAAGTTAAAGTTTCTGCAATTAGTGCGCAAAATTTGAATTCTGTGTGCAACTGAAGGATAATCGTTCTTGCTAATAGTGTTTCCATATTTCATTAATAAAGTAAACTTAGCATTTTTATTTAAATGTTTAATAACATGTAACACCAAAAAACTAATTTAATTTTTTTCGTTGAAATTAATGTTTTACATGCAATCTGTTAAAAATAAGGAAAAACAACCAATAATTAAAACAATAGCTAAGCGTAACTTTAACTTCTTCTTTAAAAAAATATATATCCGTAGGTGTTCGTATTTCTTGAATCCTTCCATGTTATTTAATCTAAAGAAATCTAGAATCTAATAACACATTTAAAGCGTAGTTTCAATTTCATACGAAACCTTTAGAGCTTCCACTGAAAAGACCTAAAACAATGTAATTCAAAGCTTCATAATCCTGTAAGATTTAGACAAAAAAGTATATCTATTATTCCCCAGTCTGTCCTGAACAATTTAAAACAGTCCTCGTTAAAAAATTCCTATAATTTTGAAAGTTATGAAGGAAAATGTATCAGCTGTTCAACGTAAACAATGAAAATGACCATATCTTGAAAGCGCTACACCTCAAAATATGTTTTTTTTATATTGCGCGCACAATATCTTAAGAACTATTAAATATTTTTACATAAAACTTTTACTGAATCTGTATTGTGCTATGTTCTATAAATTGAACCACAATTTTTTGCACTATTTTTAACATTTTATTTTAAATTTGTATATAAAATAGAAATTAAATTTAAATATTATTAAATTTTGGTTCAGTTTCTTAAACAGACTGTTTGGATTACTTAGATATCCAAAATGCTGTGTTTAGACCAATATGTTATCCGTAATCATGCGCGCAAGGTGACTATCTCATTTTTTCTCTAAAAATTATACCCCTATTTATTACTCTCTCAAATAAATACATACCAATTTAAAGGTTTGAAAATGTGTGTACTATAAGAGAAAGAACAGATATTTTTTCTAGAAAAAACATGAGTTTGTGAATTACATTGTTTCAGAGATATAATGTATCGAATTTGACAGTTTCTTCCCATTTCTTCGAGGTTTAAGAGTCCCTTTAAGATTACTTTAATAAATATAACTACTAGGACCGGAAAATATTGTATAAAAAGTAAGATTTCGTAATTTTTTCAGCAGTACATTTTTTGACTCAATCAGCATAAAAAATGATTCTTCACTCCATTTAAAGCTTTTTTTTCCATTTGGAAGTTTATGACTATTTCAAACAGTTTGGAAATTCGATATTTGTCCAGGATTTGAGTGGACACTCTATATGTTACGGATTCTACATTTGAAACTCTTTATAAACCCTATAGAATAAAAGAAAAAATAAAATAAGAAAAATATAAACACTGCAAAATAAAAGAAGGTAAGCGTAGGATAAAAAATATTTCTATTTTGTTGTCTTTATACCTTACGCTAGATAAGCTCTAATGGGTTAGAAAAAATATAAATTTTCTCATCGAAGCATCAAACAGCTACTAACAGATTTTTTTTTAAATGGTTACATCCAGAAAAAAAATCTAGTTCTTCAGTTTCTTTCCCCGAAAACTCTTTATTTTCGACAGCTGAACCTTTATTACTTCTTTTGTAAATTAGACAAATTACATTCCAACCATGCTACAGGTATTCAAGAAGATAACGGAGAAGATAAGCGTAGCATAAAACATCTTTCTGTTTTGTTGTCTTTATATCTTGTGCTAGATAAGCTAAGAAAAAATATAAATTTTCACATCGAAGCATCAAATAGCTACTAACAGATTTTTTTAAAATGGTTCCATCGAGAAGAAAATCGAGTTCTTCAGTTTATTTCCCAGAAAACACTATATTTTCTACAACTGAACTTTTATTACTGCTTTTAGAAATTCAACAAATTATATGTCAACCGTGCTACAGGTTTTGAACAAGATAGCAGGTGTTCATCTATTCCAGAGCTATCAACCATCGGTACGAGTACCCCTGGGACTATGTGGTGGGTCAATTAGAGATACGCGAAAGTAACTTTGGCAATGGCGGAACACATAAAAAAATAAGGGATTAAAAAATTATAAAATTTCGTTTCCCCAAGTTCGTGTGTAAAGTTAAAATTACGTGTGACCAAAAGTCTACTGGATTGCCATGAAAGAAGATTGCCAAATACTCAGTGTGAAAGCAATAAAACATTTAATGTCTCTCACGAACAGAATACTTATGAATAGAACATACTCGCCTTATGCTACAAGTTTTGAACAAGACAACAGGTGTTCATCTACTCCAGAGCTATCAACCATTGGTACGAGTACCCCTGGGACTATGTGGTGGGCCAATTAGAGATACGCGAAAGTAACATTGGTAATGGCGGAACACATAAAAAAAGGGATAAAAAATTATAAAATTTCGTTTCCCCAAGTTCGTGTGTAAAGTTAAAGTTACGTGTGACCAAAAGTCTACTGGATTGCCATGAAAGAAGATTAACAAATACTCAGTATAAAAGCAATAAAACATTTAATGTCTCTCACGAACAGAATACTTATGATTAGAACATACTCGCCTTATGCTTATATTAATAGCAAATATCGGCGCGACTCCTGACATAAGAGTATATCGTCGCTTAAGAAGCAACCTCACCTATCTCAATTTTTTGAAATTCAAAGAGGAAGAAAAGACTGATTTGTTTCAACCATTAAAAAATATTTCTGAATTTTTTTACATATAGTATGAACACGAGACCCTATCTTACTACCAGATGTTAAAAAATCGGAAATATTCGTTATTGGTGCGGAAAATTGTCTTCCTCCATGGAATTTCAAAAAATTGAGATAGGTGGTGTTGTTTGCTAAGCGACGATATCTTCCTTCATTTCTACCTAATTTTATCATTTTAGGCTCCATGGAACAAGCTCAAGCATCATTTTGAAAAATGTCCTCCATTTAAGGGGACATACGACTGTTAAACCTCGAAAATTTTCGATTTTATGAATATATATATATATATATATATATATAATATAAATCTAAATATAACTTGTTATATGTGATCTTACATAAACAAAGTAAACAAGACATATCATGAAGCCAATTCTATACTAAAAATTCATAATTTAAACAATACAGCCAAATCTAAAACAAAATCTAAAGAATTAAAAATACTATAGATACCATGAACAAAAATTAAATTTAAACATTTATGTCAACATGTAAAGAACTCTGTTGTTATTAAAAGTATTGAAAAAAATGCAATCCATATATATGGAGTTTTCAACAATTAATATAGCAGCTTGGCTGTGGACAAGCTTAAGCCAGGTTAAATTAATTTTGCTATACAAACCATCCCTGTTACTATAGTTGTTGAAAAAACAGACAGGGTAATTTACCCTAAAATGAAAGGATGTAGGAAGAAAAATCATACAATAACCCTAACTAGAAAACACAACTGTATGAAAAGGACTACAATTCAAGATAAAAATATGTAAAACATCAATATATTGCACTAAAAACAATAAAAACATCCTTCAATAAAATACCCATGCTTATTCATAAAACATTAAATAATCAGTGTCTCTACCTATCCTTACCAGAATTCAACACTTTTAATATATACCGCCACTTATCCTGA
>BGPR01010413.1:31168-52598 GCA_013235015.1 Araneus ventricosus | reverse complement strand
GTAGAGATGTAGGACAAATTGGCGGCAATTAGATTGGCATCAGTGCTGTAAAATAGGACGCCGCTTTAATTCCGGAATGGTAATTGTTGGGCCTCAGAAGGAAACTCCGTAAGCTTGCTAAACTACTCGCACTAGTATCTCTCTTCGAATTGCTTCCTGGTGTAATAGAATTCTCCTTGGAAAGCGGACATCTGGGAATTGGGTGCAATATATTACGTGTAATGGAAGAATTCCTTTAACGGTCGGCAATGTGGTCTCAATAACTGAGAAAAGCGCTGGGAAATATCTGGTATTAAATGTTATTTACTTTAAATTTGAAACATTTGTTTTATGGTAATGAAGTGACCATATTTTCTGCACTTTAACTAGGGACTCTTTAGACTTTTTTTGAGGTAATGTGGTGGTGGCGTAAGTCAACTCGGGATAATGATTCAAAAACAGATAATGCCCCACCTGATTCAGGACGTCTGACAGTGCAAGCTATATAAAGGGTGTTCAGGAATCATTTATAAATTTTAAGAGTAGGCGAGAAAGCGAGAAATGCAGAAACGAGTCATTTTCGCAACAGAACATGAGGTTGGAAATGCAAAGAAGATTCACTGCAGAGGGCTCTTTGTCAGTGAATTCACTAAAAGAAAATGATACACCATATGAAATGTACAACCAGATTAAATGGAATACAAATTTACAATAGCACAATAACACAGTTGCATGAGTAAGAAAATGCGAAGCGTGTATCGCCTTGGACGGTAAGTCTTTTCAACAATTGCATTAAATATTCCAAAGGTTTGTTGTAGATACTTCGTCCTACTTACCATTACGAATCTGTCATGCAGCATAGGACTTGTAATGTTTTTACTCATGCAACTGGGTTGTTATGCTATTGTAAGTTTGTATTCCACTCAATCTGTGTTGTACGAGGGTAAGTCATTTAGTAAGTCACAAAATATAAGAAAAAAAACAATTTACCATGATAATCACTTTGAAACAATTTTATTTTTCAACATAATCTCCACCAATCTTGATGCACTTATCCTATCGTTTTATCAGCGCCCCAATTCCAGATGCAGAAAATTCTTTGGGTTGCTGTCTCATGCACAGTAGGACTTCGTGTTGAACGCCGTCATCATGCCATCGCTATCGTCGTCGTCAGATGAAAATCGCTTGGGGCTAAGTTTGTGCTGTAAGGTGGATGCTGTAACACTGACCAACCAGACTTAGCACCAAGCGATTTTCATCTGACCATGACATGATGACGGCGTTCAACATGAAGTCCTACTGTGGATGAGACAGCAACCCAAAGAATTTTATGCAGCTGGAATTAGGGCGTTGATACAACTATAGGATAAGTGCTTTAAGATTGGTGGAGGTTATGTTGAGAAAAAAAATTATTTCCAAGTGATTATCATGGTAAATTGTTTTCTTATCTTTTGTGACTTACTTAATGACTTACCCTCGTACATTTCATTTGGTGAATCCTTTTCTTTTACTGAATTCACTGACAAAGAGCCCCCTGCAGAGAATTCCCTTGCGTATGCCAGACCTCCCCTTAAAGTTTGTGGGGAAAAGTGGGGTAAAACGGGATACCTAAGATTTGAAGGCCTGTTGGAGCTAAACTATTCGACATAAAGTTTGTCAAATTTTACTAAAATATTCTTTATTTATCAGAGTTTAATATATATTTCAGGAAAAATCACAGTTTCATTACTTTTTTTACTAATGTTTTTTTTGTAGAAAAAGTAAAAGTGCACCATTTTGCCCCACTAGTGGGGTAAGACGGGATACACATGTTAACTCTAAAGAAATTAGGGAAAACTAGATTTTCTGGAAAAAGTAGCATATTTTTTATTTTATGCGACTATTTAAAAATAAAACAATTTAATTTTCTATGATTTAACATTAGTTATAATAGTTGACAATTTAAGAAAAAAGACGATTTTTTTAAAAAATTAACAATAATTACAATAGTTGAGAATTTAAGAATAAAGAGAATTAGTTTAAGAAAAATAATAAGTAAGTAAGAATAGTATTAATTCACATAACGTAGTCGTCTTTATTATCCGCTCCACTGCAGATTTATTGGACTTATTTAGGTTTTTTTTCATAAGACGGCTTTGCAGTATTTGTTCTTCATTTTCTTCTCTTTTTAATTGTTTTGTTTTGAGGTTTTCTTTTCCTGTTTCTTGAGTCACCACAAAACAATTTTCTCTCCTTTAATAGCATTTTTTTTCATTTTCTCTTTTCTTTTCTTCTAACTATTGAAAATGCTTTGCATCTGATCATTTGACACAAAAGTCAAATAGGAATGGCCCTCACAAACTACCAACTATCTCACAATTTAAGAAAATAAATCCTCTTGGGTCCGGTATCCGTAGTTTTCCCTAGTATCCCGTTTCATCCCACAAGAAGTTTCCGGTTTTACCCCGAGTGCAGAGGTCATAAGAAACGAAATAGAACAGCGCAATTATTGGAGTGAATCCTTATTCTTTGATAGGGTAACGTATCATAAGCTGGACTAAAAATGGTTTTTAAAAGTGTAATGATTTTTAAGTAAGGCTAGTTTAAAATAATATGAACATTAGAGAAATGACGTCATGAAACAAATAAACCTTCACAGACGAAGTGAATTTAAAAATAACAAAATGCAAACTATAACAATTCTTTTTTCTTCCCTAGTAGAGAATAATTCAGTATCTGTCCACTAGAAAGAAGAATTAATAACGCCAAAATCAAAGTATCTCCTTTTACCCCACTCTCCCTTACACCACCTTTTTTGAACACCTTGTATTATGGAAGTTTAAATTATTCTAAGGGCTTACAAGTATGATGCTTAGTTGCCAATACTCACTAAATTAGAATGACCCAATTATATTGCTGTAACTAATCCCATTTGGTCTGGCGAAATAAGGCAAGTACCTCAGTCGAGGATTCGCGGTGATGGTCAAGTGAGGCATCCTCTATTAGTCAAAGCGACTTTGGAGCACCTAGGCATCATCAGTCTGGGGGAAATCCAGGAAAATCTCCAAGAGCCAGCTCGATGGCAGCATGTTGCTAAAGCCCATATTGGTCGACAATTTTTGAATAATAATAATTAACATCACTGCCAGGGAATAGAGAACATTACCTTTCGATCAAAGGCAACCATTAGTCGACCGGCCTTATTTTACGTACAGTAAAAGCTGGAACGTAGACTTCTTCTGGGGCCAATTCTTTTTAATTATAAGTAGTTGATATGTTCTTAAAATTTTAAAAAGATTTATTTTTCATTAGTATAAAGAAATACCGGGTCAAATGCGCTACATTTCTTCACACTGTGACAAAGAGTCAAATAATGTAAGTTTCCTTAATAACCCAGGGCACTTTTTCACTTTAAAACTATTTTTTCCTAAGTGTAAAAAAATTACTTTACTTTAAGCAGCAGATCAGGGTGGCTTAATGTGATGTGAAATACTATCTTTAAGGCGTTATGATGAAGTAAGATTTATGGAGAGGTTAACTGTCTGTTCTCCATTTCAGTTTCTCTCATTTGACGAGTCATTTTGGTCTTGAGTTAGTTTGGAGCGATCTTCACTATTAACAAGTGAAAACGGTGAGTCTTGACTTGATAATTAAATATGAGGGAAATTATTGTCGCTAATTCTGCATCGAAAACTACTGAGGGCCTCGCAGCGTTGGTCACGAAATTAAATTTCATTTTTTATTTCTTTGTCCGCCAATTTCTTGTTTTCTTATAATGTATGAACAGTATTTGTACAGTATTTTGGCAATATATATCTTTTTTTCACTTTACATAAATAAATTTGTTTATTATTTCTGTTTAACTGGGTTTTTTATCTGACTTCGCTCCAAATCATTGAATACACGAGGAATTTCTCATAAAAATATATTTGACAGTACGTTGAAAAGTTATATTCGTCATTTCAGTTAATAATTCTACAGTTAATGAAGTAGGAATATTAAAGGTGCTTTCATTTTGGACTTTGTTCCACGCCAAAAGTAATTTTTATTTTAATTTAGTTTTATTAATGTCCAGTATGAGGCTGAACAAGGGCTATTTTAGGTAGAACTCCGTAATTCTGGACTATGATGAAATGGCGAAGACAACACCTAAATATGTATAACAATCCAGGCTTCCAAACTTTCACGCCACACCAATGGGAAGACGTTTTAAAATGAAAGAAACGGCACTACGACTTATTAAGATAGAACCATTGGCAAAACGTTTTAAAAGGAAAGAAACGGCACTACGACTTATTAAGACAGAACCATGTCCAGGATCTCACAATTATGGCATTTAAAGTTCCAAATTCAAAAGTAAGTATGCTTTTCACAGTTTTGTGACAATTGTGTTTAATTATGACAAGTGTCTTGAACGTCAAAAATTTCAATTTAGTGTATCAAAATAACGAACTATTTGCTGATTTCCGTTTGAAGTTACGATAGAATTTCACTCGAAAGAATTGGTTGAGAATTTTTGGCTCTGAAAACATTTTTAACTTTCGGAAAAATATCTGCTCTTGAAAAATGATAAATTGTTGACCTATCATTTCAAAATTTGTTTTGTAGAGAAATTCTTCATTCAATTAAATGGTTTAATCCTCTCAGAAATACGTATTTTTAAATCGGTGCTGAATTATACATTTCCCATGCAAACGTGTGACGGTTTTTGTGTCATTGTTTACACATTTAGTTTCTAACCATTTGAGCTATAACTGAAATGAAATAGATTTTCGTTGATTCTTTGGTATTCTCAGTGCCTTTCATCAACATTTGAATTGTACCCGTTTTCAAAATACCCTATATTCTTATTAATTTCAAGCTTTCTGCAGAAGTGATATAATTCCCCTTCTTGCGGAATGCCAACGTACGATTTACAATTAAGTTGGAATATTTATCTGGATCGATGCTGTAGGTTTGAAATAACAAATCACTGAGATTCAGAGAGCAAATATCATTTACAGAACCTATTGTGACCTGAAACTATTCAGATTCGCAACTCATTATAAAGAGCTATTGTATTCCGCTGAATGGGAGTAATGTTAGACAACGTAGGCAAGGCAATTTCTAAAGGCAAGCTATTTCACATTTAGTTCTCCTTCCATAGAACTGAGCCGGGATAGTTTAACACCTTTATAACAATAACTTTGGAATAGAAAACAGCTTTATAACTCTTTGATAGAAATTAGTTTTTGGAATGTAAGTTTATCGAATGTTTTTCGACCGAAATTTCTTTCGAATCTTAATTATAAAACTCCTTTTGTAAAATCCAAGACTCGTGTTTTGTTGCAAATACGTTTATAGTCAACAGAAAGTATTAGAATAAAATAGAGAGATTCCCCCTGAAAGTAATTTTAAGACTTGCTTTTTCCATGTGAAAATTTTATGAGAATCATAAAAATCAATTCCTTTTTGGAAATCCCATTATTTTTCTTTACTGTACTGTTAAATTCCTTTCATTTTTTTACTTTTATTGACGACAGAAAGCATCAGAATGCAATAGAGAGATTCATCCTGAAAGTAATTTTAAGACTTGATCTTTCCGCTCATATTACGGGAAATATGAGCATTTGTAGTAAATAATGTTTTATTGCGCATACGCGAAATGTAGTTCTATACACTGTCAACAGATGGCGCCATCAAAAGCTACTCTAAATAAAACATAAGAAAAGCGCAGTTCCAGTCCTCGCCGTAGATTTTTCGTGAAAACGTCGGGCTAAAATCATTAAACATGTAAACATTTTACTACTCGGTGTAAATATTGCTTTCCAGAGATTGAAAATTAAATTACATATTAATACCAAACACTTGTTTTATGATTTTATCCCGACATTTTCACGAAAAATCTACGGCGCGGACCCGAATTGCGCCTTTCTTATGTTTTCTTTTAAATTCTTTTCTTTTTTTTTACTTTCTTGTTTAAGTAGTGTACAAAGAAGAAATATTGAAATCACCAAACACTTCAAGCTCAATATTTTGATAAATTTCCGCATTTTAGACCTGTCAACGAGCTGGATGGATGGAATTTGGTATGCGGTCTTAACACTAAAATTCTGGGTTGCTATCAGATTTTGGACTAAATCCGTCAATAGGCCGGCTGTATGTCTGTCTGAATGTATGTGCGTGAACCCGGTACCGGAAGTAGCCCAAGCCTTAAGAGCCCTGACAAATGTAATTTAAAATTTAAATTTTGGTTATTTTGTCATGGCTGTTTTTTCTGTATGTCAGTAGTGAACTCGGTACCTGAAAAGGTACACCGTCAAAATAGCCCAAGCCATAAGAGCCCCGACAATACAACCCCGACAAAATAGCCCAATGGAAAATAGCTCGTGCCGAAATAGCCCGGACAAAACGACACGGGCTATTTTGTCTTGGGCTATTTTCTCGGGACTCTTATGGTTTGGGCTTGCGAAAGATGTGAGAGGGCGTCTCCTTCTATAAGAATTAAAGTGAAATGATGTCTTATAATCGTGTATTTAAGCTCCATCGAACCTAGAGAAAATAGCTAGACAACGAGTAGTTCATTTTGAGCTTGGGTTCTTCAACTGGCAGTGCAAGTCTCCAGATGCTATCGATGTTTCAGTTCGATGACTCAGCTTCCTGCGGCTGCTGAAGAGTTTCGTTATGCAGTTCCAGTTTTCCTGCTGCTACTAAAGCCATCATGCAGTTGCAACTGAACCCAGCCAGAATGTGTCGAATGTTATCTTACTTAGATTCCTCATTTGTGGGTAATGATCCAGGAAAACATGGCATCTAATTGTAACATCTAGCTCTGATCATCTCATTTCTTTTCAAGTTGATTTCATTGTTGAATTTATTAAAGTTTATTGTTATCCATCATCGTCTAATGATTTATGGGTTCAAAAATACATGCTGATGGTTACAGGCTATTTTGACGGATCACGACATGAAAAACGGAAAGAGTTAGAAAGAAGAAATTTAGAATGTGGTGTTTTAACCAAAATTATAAATTTTCAAATTTTGGAAGAAATCCCTGAAAAGGGAAGTCTATTCATCTGTTTTTCTTTTGGTCTTTCTTTCCAAATATAAGTCATCCAACAAGCCACTGGTCCCAAAGCAATTCACCTGCTTTATCAGAGCTATTGATTATTATCATATGTACTACCTTTTTGATGGATCGCGTTTAATAGTTTAAATTATGGCCCCTTTAGAAAATTATCCGCTTCGAACACTGTTCATTAATCATGATAATACTAGCAAATTAGATCTATCGAGCAGAATTTAAAGATAGAAAATACATAATTAAAAATAATGCTTTAAAATTTTTCAAGTACCAAATCCATAAAAAGGTTTATCTTGAAGACAGTATATTCCAGAACACTTTTTGAAAGTTGTTTCTAGTTAGTAGATAAATTTTAATGAATGATCGACGGAGGAAAATACGAGATAAGCATACTTAAGGTGCGGTGTAGTAAAGTTAAGTAAAAATAACACAAGTTGCTTCCAGGCAAGATGTTTTAAAAGAGATTGCTCTTGGTTTAACATGTAAAAGTTTGATTAGTTTATGTTTTTTCCAGTTACCGGAAATTTTTCTAGCTATCGGTTTTCTGGTAAACGTGGTCTCATAAATTATGTAGTATTTTGAGTAAACGAGCAATTAATTTAGGCTAAATGGAATACAAAATGTCACGCACATCGCTGAGCTTTCTGGGTAAATATGTTTTCGTATTCCACATCATCACACAACGGAGAGATTGCGATTTATGGCTCCCAGTGCCTTTTGTTCAGAAGCAGAGAGAAGAAAGTTTCATGCTCAGACTAATTTCTGTAAAATTCAGAAAGTGTTATTTTCGGTATGCTTGTTTTTATGCAAACAACTATCAACTTTTACAGCACATACTTTTGATTTTGGCATAATTTTCTAGGTCTCCATGCTTCTGAAACTGACTCTTAAAAATTAAATTCTCGAAAATTTATTATAATTTGCTCCAAACGATAAATAAAATGAATGGTTTCTTCTTATAGAAATCTCCCGTGTTTGGTTCTTCTATAGTAGTTTCTATTTATAAATATCCTTTGAATCCTCTCTTGTTTTCACTAGACAATCGATGGAATAAAAATTCCTCTTCAAAATAAATTTTTTTGTTCCAACCAACTTCCTTTAATACTTCATTCTAAACTTATTTTTTAAACATCTATTTTTGTTAACATTCTGGCAAAATAAATTTTAGAAAGATAAAAACATTGATATATAAAGATATGCTACATTTTTACAAAATCATCTGCTTGATGCAGATAATTGATGAAATAAAACCAAAATAAAACTTTTTATTCCAACCAACTTCCTTTAATACGTCTCAAATTGCATTCTCGATCTTTTATTGTAATTTATTCCAAGTGACAAATGCAATGAAAGGTTTCTTCTTATAGAAATCTGTGTCTGATTCTTCTATTGGTTTTTATTTATTTACAGAAAAGAATAAACTCCAGTCGCAGTGCGCATGACTGAAAATGAACACCAAAGAAGATAAAGAATTAAAGCTGTAAACACTGAACTTTGAAAACATTAAAAAAATTACTAAGACTTTACGTTCCTAGTTCATTGATTCGCAATTAAATAAAATTAATTGTTGGGTAATTAATAGTAAGAAAATTCTTAACTTTCGATTTAAAAGAAAATTTACCCTGTTTAATATTTTAGAAATAAAATTTTTTGCTTTCTTTTCATAGACCAATTGTTTAACCTTCATAAAATGGGAATTTCTTACCGAAACATTTTTTAGTAAAATAGATATTTTAAGAAATCCGTTAATATTAGTTAGTCATAAAAATTATCTGCGCGCATCGGCCTAGCACTACAAAAAAGATGCAGTTGTAAATTGTTGGTTAAATCTAAAGCTTCTTTTTTTATTGAGAAAAGTAATTTTTTGCTTGTTTTGCAAAGTTGTAAAATCAAAATTCAATCAGCAACATTTTGGGGGGAAAATGAAAATAATAAATAAAAATAAAAAATGGAAATAATTTGTTTGCTTATTTTGCAAAGTTGTAAAATCGAAATTCAGTCAGCAACATTTTGGAAAAAATATGCATCACAATATTCATCCCATCCATCTATACATTTAATGATTCATTAATCAAGCGTTATCATATTTCCACACTAAAGGTGTAATATTTTTTTTCATTTTGATTTGATTAATAGAATTTCGATATATTTCAAAGCTAAAAATCGAAGCTCGAAGCTCCAAAGATATTTCCAAACTTTTAGATATTTTTATTCTGTTAATCGTTAATATTGCTACAAAAAAAATTACAGAAGTTGGTTTTATAAATCTTAATACTTTTATTTAATAACAAATGTAATTCACAGAGGAAGAAATTCTAATTCTTATTTTTGTGATAACATAGAAATGTTGTTAAAATTTAACATTTTTTATTGCAAAATACTTTTCATATAATAAATTTTCTACTTTAAAAGTAAATTCAACTTGAACTCATATGAACATTCTTAAGCATATTTATTGTTTATAAAAGCTTTTCTCTCCATATCAAAGTAAATATAGTTTAAAATCAAATACAATTACATATACCGCATTCTGGTCTTAATTTTGGAGCCCTAAACCTCTAATCGTTTCCACAATTCTATCAATATATTTAATACAGATGCCCGAAAAACAATTGACAGCTTTCGGAGGTCATGTTTTCAAAAAGTTTTTTGATGTAAATTGACACTTTAAGCACAGCAATTAATTTGCCAAAAATAAAATTTTCCATTTCCGCATTCATTATTCTTCAAAGAACTGAAGAATAGCTAATTTGGCATTTAGAGATAAAAGAAGAAATTTTTATATCGGCTTGGAAAGTATTTTCCAGTTCTCATTTTAGAAATATAAACATGATTATCAGCTAAAATGTAAAAGAGCAAGATTTAAAAGAGTAAAATGTCAAAGAGTAAGATTTAAATGAGTAAAATGTAAAAGAGTAAGATTTTTTTTGCAATCCGTGTATTTCAATTTTTTAATTATCAATAATTTTCTGAGTAATTTTATTGATTTCTCGCTGCTTTTACAAACTTTTCTGTAAGCTTGTTATTAAAATACTAGAAAATCACCCGTCATTGTATGACGGGTGCAAATTGCCTCTTCATTCGAGAGATTTCCCGATAAACTTGACGTGTTTAAATAGATATATATGCGAGAAAAATGTTTAACATTGATTGAAAACAAATAAAATAAACATATGTTTTATGATAGGAAATATTTTTTATTTGCATATTTCTTTATTCAAAAAACCTTTTGGTAAACAACATTCCGTGTGAAGTATATTTCGTTGTTTAATTATTTTCCTTGTACTTCAGATGTCTTAGTGTAAATTTTAATGTTGCCAAAAAATATTATCAAATTATATCATCACGATTGCAATAAATAATCAGATGGATCGTGGCGTCCAAAATATATTACGCGCATGATATATCACTAACGTAATTTACTACTTTCTATTAAGAAACGAAAATTAATTTGCAATATATGATTAATATAATTTAAAATTTCTCGGAAACTATTGATTATAGCGATATAAATTTTATATCAATCAATAGCAAATTTTATTTCACTATTTTTGAGCTATTAAATTAGAAATTAGAAAATTTAAGATTACTGAAATTTAGGTGTTCTAACATTGGAATAACGCTTTTTATCGTCTCACAGTGCTGTGGCGCGAATTTTATTGTTGGTGACGTCAGAGCGTTACAGATCAGTGAGAGAGAGATTTCGGCTATTATATTAGTAATGTCTAACAGATATTTAAGGCAACTATTGTCTATGTTTTTCAAAAATAAAATACGTGAATGACCGTTTTAAAAATGCTTCTGTCTTGCGTATTTGTTTATTGTTGCATGCATGATACTTTAATCCTTTTAGATACGACGATAATAAAATTCTCTTTTTGCTGTCTAAGCTCCTTACCTTTTTTCATTTCCAAATGAAACCCACTTTCGCAAAAACACTTTCTAATAATTTAATAAAATCCATTATTTTCTTTTCTTACGGATATGCTGAAGTCACTTATGATAGCGAGTCTTTCTAATAAAACCTTTAAATAAAAAAATCTTCCAAAATTAATTCTGATATCCCACCTTAAGGTTGCGTTGTTTCATTTTTTATATTCTGCTGAGTTTCTCTTAGCCATCGTTAGTTCGATCTCTCACATGAATAATTTTTCTTGGAAATCGATAAATTTCTTCGCGCTTCTTTTTCTCTTCCGAGCAAAAATCATTTCGGACAATTTAATACCTTCTTTCATTTCTTCGATATTTGAATAATCCCGCAGAACGTCTCAGATGGCAGTCAATGAACCGACTGAGCAGAAACACCGTCTTTCCTCGCAATATCAGTTGAGTTTCCTTTATGGAGCAAGTGGGAGTGCTTTTCATTTCCCGCTCATTTAAAAATTTAATACCGATACTTAAGGCTGATGGGATCTGAATGATAACGATAAAGATATATCGCTTATATCGATGGACTGAATGTTATTTTCACTAAGTGGAAATGATTAAGCCACACTCACTGTAGTAGAAATTCACTCCGATTATCTTTGGATGATTGGAGAAGTTTTTGTTTTGTTTATAAACAGTTATAGAAACTGGTTGATGTAAAATTCATCATCTGCTTTAGTTCTTGGTCATTCAAAATGTAGTTTGCAACGGTTGACTGATTGTTGTGACTTGATTACATTTTAAAATATATTTCTATTTGTGTTTCTTACACATTTTTATTACTTCGTTCTTCTGAAATGCTTTTCCACCGACTTAATTTCGTATAAACATTCAAAACACTTAAAATCTAGGTCTGTTTGTGGGGAAAGACTGTCTTAAATTAGCTGCTTCAGTAATAATTGTCAGTTTGATAATTTTATGTCTGAATTCAATTATTTTAATTTGAACCTCCAAGCTGCATACAAATGTCACGGGAAACGATTTGTTTAGCCTACCATTTAATGAGAATGATTTACAAAAAGGTAATATAAAAATTATAGAGATTCAAGCCTGCAGTTCAAAATATCGTAGAATGATAATGTTTTATGCTATTTTTCTAATATTTTTTTTAAAAAAATTACACTTAATATAGAGAAAATAACATGCACACAAAAAGTATTTATTATCGTCTCTAAGCGTGTGTGTATAAACTCAGTAACTAAAACAGTGTAAAGTATTACTTAAAACTCTTTTTAAAAATTTATTAAAATTAGAGAAAAGACCGTACGAAAATAAAATTGTTATCATTGAAAAACGAATTTTAAATTTTGAAAGGGCATAGAAATATGTTTTGTATAATAACGTGCTCCAAAATTATTGAAGGAATTTGAAAAACGTTTTCTTAGTGAGCTTCTACTGCCGTTAAGGAGACATACGACTGATAAACCTCGAAAATTTTCTATTCTATGGAAAAATATATATTATTTCCCAGTCTTTTCTAAGCAATTTAAAACAATTCGCGTCAAAAAATTCCCATAATTATGAAAGTTACGAAGGAAAATGTATCAGCTCTTCAACGTAAACATTGAAAATGGACATATCTATAAAGCGCTATATCTCAAAATGTGTTTTTTTTTTATACTGCGCGCACAATATTTCAAGAACTGTTGAATATTTTTACATAAAATTTTTACTGAATATGTATTGTGCTATGTTCTACAAATTGAACCACAATTTTTTTACACATTTTCTCCAAAGAATTTTTTTGGGGGGCGGGTAAGAAAAGTTGAAATTTTAACTATTTTTAACATTTAATTTTCAATTGGTATATAAAATAGGAATTAAATTTAAATGTTAATAAATTGTGGTTCAGCTTCTTAAACAGACTGTTTGGATTTACTTAGATACCCAAAATATTGTGTTTAGACCAATATTTTATCAATAATCAAGCGCGCATGGTGACTATCTCATTTTTTCTCCAAAAATTATACCCATATTTATTACTCTCATAAATAAATACGTACCAATATGAAGGTTTGAAAATGAGTGTATTATAAGAGAAAGAACAAATATTTTTCTGGAAGAAATAATGAGTTTGTGAATTGCATTGTGTCAGAGATATAATGTATCGAATTTGACACTTTTCACCCCATTTTTTTGAGGTTTAAGAGTCGCATGTCCCCTTAAAGTAATTGCGTGCCAAATGTGACAGATCTAGGTCCAACGTTCGGTCCTGAAGAGCGTTTTTAACGATTTTTGGATCATCCATGTGGCAGTTTATCTGATAGTATCCAGCAAATAAATATTATCCTCTTAAAAATACAAAAATGGCGCGTTGTGCTCTAAATAGCAGCCATATGGATTTGGCGATTGTATGTACCAGAAGGTTATAATTTGCTATTCAAGTAAAGTTTATCTCGGAATGTCTCTCGCCGAACATGTTCCGGGGCAAACAAATAGTCTTTATCATCTCCTTGGATGCGTATGCGTTTGTTTATGATCCTTTCTGTCGAAAGATTGATTTATCTGCATCATTATGCATGCATTATAAATCAAAAGGAATCTCGCTTTGTTTCGGAAGCTCGTCAAACTGCCACGACGCTTCAAGTATGACTTTTTACTTTCTCGTATACGAAGTATACAAAGAGAAAGTATTGTAATCGTCAAAAAATTCGAACTCCAGATTTTGACGAATCTCCACGTTTTAGACCTCCCTGAGTCCGAAAAATACAATTTGGGAATTATGTCTGTCTGTGTGTCTGTGAACACGATAACTTGAAAACTATGAGAGCTACGGGGATGAAATTTGGTATGTGGTCTTTAAACATAATTTGTAGGTTTCTATCAAATTTTGGACAAAATCCGTCAACGGGAAGTCTGTCTGTCTGTATGTCCGAAGTCATGTGAACACTATAACTCAAAAACTTGAATAGCTAGATGGATAAAATTTGGTACACAGTTTTATCGTCATGAATGTAGGTCCGTATAAAATTTGGGTCAAAGGGTTGACTGTCTGTCGGCCTGTATAATTTACCATTGAAACCAATCCGCCATCTCTTCAAGCAATCGCCTGTGCTCCCGAAAGGAGCGAATTACGTCAGTTTGTCCTTGAGACGGCAAGAGTGAAACCTAGCGGTGTGCGATAGATGCGTTTTAATCGGTACGCATCTCTTTGAATTCTTTACCCAGATATTTTTCAATCACAAAATGAAAAACCTTCCGATAGTCATTGGATTCTGGATAACAGTAAGTTCGAATTTTTTTAGCCACGCGGGGGAAGGAGAAACGGCACCTTTTGGGGGAAGTATACGAGAAAGTTTAGGGGAGAACACTCCCGCTGGTTGCTTTCAAATTTACTTATTCTAAATTAATTAATACTGATATCTACATAAATCTGAAACTACGAAAAGATTTTAATTTCTATTTTATTGATTTTTAAAATGATTTTCCAACGCGAAATAATATTGTGTATATATTACGGTCAATATGAATAATCGTTATTATACATAATAATGCGTGCGGTCATTATGTATAATAACCGCAAAAAATCTAATTATCATGCATAATAGCCTATTTATCACATTGAACGTAACATATATATTTGCCATTTCATGTTTGTTAATAACAACAATTAGCAAGGGAAATTGTAATTTTTTTATTGACTAGAACAGTGGTGCGCAAACCGTTGTTCGCTACCATCAGAGGGGTAGCGAGAAAATTTTTATGGGTCGCTAAATTCAAAGAAATTTGATTACAATAAAAATTATAAGGCATTTCTTCGAAAAACGTGGCCGTGACCCCTTTGAGGGTCGCAAAAAAATTTGCACCAAGTGAAGGGGTCAGAAATAAAAATAGTTTGCGCGCCACTGCACTAGAAAAATTAATTTTTCGGAAGATCACTGTGTATTGCATTTTGCCATTATTTTACAACCGTGTTTTTAAATAAATTGTATTTGTATAAAAAATTGTCTTTGGCGCACGGAATCAGTAGTTCGCAGACGTTCAAAATAATTTACAATTAATTAAAACCAGATAATAATTCAAAGAAGCTAACACCATTAAATTTACTGAAAAATATCACTCGGGACAGTTATAGACAGAAGACTCTGCAAAATTTTGTAATGATATAAAAAACTGATTTTCATTACATATTTTCGTCTAATTCTAAGAAACTGGAATACGAATTTCTATCCTAAATAAATGAGCTGCACTATTTTGGTTAATAGAGAAAGAAATGAAAATTGTTTTAGTGAAAATAATCTTAGTTTTGAGGTAGAAGTTCTGTGAGTTTCAGTCCTTCACATCTTTTAGCAATGAAGGCATGTGCCTACCTTCAGAGCACTTTTTTTTAGAAAAGAGAAATGTTTATGAAACATTTATATTTTCTGTTACAGTGGTGTATAAAACTGTGAATTCAAATGACGTTTTCATGGACTTTTTTATTTTCGAAATTTTAGCCACATTTGGTCAAAATTTATCAAAACTTGACGTTTACACCAAACTTCTTATGAAAAAAGCTATTGAAAGTATTTAAATTTTTATTTCAATAATGTATCCATTATACATTTACCTATGTTATGAAGCAGAATATTTGCCCTGCCTCTTAAAGTTATTGACATATACCAAAGTTTATATACACAATAGGATTTTACAAAAACTGTCATTTTTTCAATTAAAAATAGCTTTAAAATAAATAATTATATACTTGCAAGTTATATTTGAGGTTTAGAACGTACCTAGAGATATACAGAACACTGTGGTAAAATTTTGTTTGTATATCTTAAAAACATTTTAATAAATGAGGTTTTTCACAGTCCAAAAAAAAAATGAAAATAGCAGTTTCAAGAAGACGCAAATAAAGATTTTAAAGTTCAACAAAAAAGTATTTGCATGTTTTAGTACCTTAAAATTCACCGTATTTATAAGTCAAGCCTTCCTTGACTTTACTTTTAATTAATTTTGATTTTTTTAGCCTTTAATATTTTTTTATAAATTTATTTTTGGTTGTGCTTGTCGCCTTAATTTATTAATTCTCTTACAATCAATTTATATGTAGTTTCTTTTATTATTTCTGGTTCAAGTTTTATATTAAGATAGTTAAAAACAGGTATCAGCCTCTTATCACCTGAGCTGAAGAAAAAATGCTATATTAGTAAATGATAACACTGTTTGGAGTTGAACGAAATTTTCTTTACGTAAGATATTCGATAGAACCTGATTAAGTAGAGAAACAGTTGTTAGATACGCCTAAAACTATAATCTCTACTACTAATAAAGGAGAATGTGTGTGTGTGTCTGTGTTGGCTCTCTACAGGACAGGCCGCTGGACTTAGAGCTACGAAATTCAGCACGAAGAATTTTTGGAGTGTGGGAATGTGCACCTCGGGGCCGTTTTTTAAAAATTTGATTGGAATTTTAATTAATCAAAAAATAAGCGAAATTTTGGCGTTTTTCCTTAATAACTTTCGAAAATATTATAGCACAAAAATCATTTTTACACCACCTGAAAACTCAAACAATTATCTTTTAAATGATATTAATGAAGTTGCCGTAAAATGTATTTTTTTAAATTTTAATAACCTTTTAAAAATATTTTTTGACATAATTTACAACAATACTTTTAATTATTGAAACTCAATTCGAACAGTTTTTATTGTTTAAACAAATATTTATTTGCACGTTTCTTTTTCATTGTTGAAAGCGAAGGTAATATTTTAATGTTTAATGATATGTTTTAATCAGCATAATTTCATACAGCTAATATGCTACTGGACGTAAAATGTACTGCGACATTTTTAAATTTAAAATCGAATGCATATTTTGCAAAAGGAATAAGAGAGTGAAGTTGATGCCGACACTCTGCAATTGTATGCTACATGACACAGACAGTTACGCGACTCCATGAGGGACGTTCATGCAGACAACGAACAGAAAGGTGCATGGCTATCTATCTATTGTATTCTATCAAAATATGAAAATTATTTTGTTAAGGGAACCATGAATATCAATTTATACATAAGAGATTCAGTTGAAATTATATTCCAGGCGAACAAGCTGGTCTCCTAAGGCGGCTAGTAAATAAATAAATAAATCTTAATTCTACATTTAAAAAGTAAATAGTACATTCGCATTGTTTAAGAGTAAAGAAACAGCTGTTTAGATTCACTGTTTGGGATTCTATGGCTTAGTTTCGGTTTCGAAAATTTCATATCTTGTTTATAATTTGGGAAATTACCTTGCTTCTAACTATCGTAGAAACTAATGTAAATCATTTTTGGAATCCTAAATGTATAGAATGTAATACAAAATAATAAAAAAATTTCAAAAATTTTCACGAAAACGGTGATTTTAGGGTAGGCACATACATTGACTAATATAAGAAAAATTTGACCATCCAGGATTTCTTCATGAGAAAATTGAATAAAACTGATGTGTATAATCAACAATGTACATTTTAGACGCAAAATAGTGTGTTTTTTGTTTCTTTTAAAATTTAATTGCAAAGATTTAAATTCTCTTCTAGATTGATTGTTGAAGAATTGAAGTGTCCAAAGCATATGTCATTCATTTTTCATTGCATAACGCACTTTTTTCATGCTCGATTGTTTCGAGAATATCTTCTATGCTGTGCAAATAAAAAAGTTTGATTTTTTACCGTGTTACCGTGTCTCTGTTGCATCTAGACGCATGTAAATAGACGAGGGAGATTTTGTGTAATTTCTTAAAATGAAAATATTAAGTCAAGTCTATTTGTAAATTTTTATTGGTAGATAGAATTACATCAATGTCTGGAGAGAGAATGTAAACACTTGATTATATGCATCCACAATTTGAAGAACGCAAATAGCTTTCTATTAGTACACATTTCATTTAACAGTGAAGCTAATTTATCGCCTATGTCTAATAGATTTTTTGAATAAACGGAGATGAAGCATTTCAGCAACAAATACAAAAAAGACTGATTCATTAGTTGATGAGTCTATTCAAAAATTAAGAGCGTTATTGTAGTACACTGAAAACGTTCATTGCGCTTCTAATTTGCATGCTTTAGTCTCGTTTCTGGAGAATAATTACACCTTCAGAGAAAAATTAAGAGGCACTGGAAAGAATAAGCAATCTTTTAAAATTGAAAGAAAAAAGAAATAGATGGTTTGCAAAGAGAAGAGTTTTCATTCAACAAGAAAATCTATTTAACACAAATAAAGTAAAAGAAAGTGGATAGACAGTAATTGTTAATTTAACACATATAGAAGACACACTTTTTGGTTTATTCAGAACAAATATTTACAATATTAAATTTACGAGATATTGCCGTACTTGCAAATCGAGTTTTAAATGGATTAGTAGATCTGGATGTCTCAACAGTGATGTTTCTTTCTTGCATGTGATGCAGAGAGAAAGATCACTGTTGTATCGATTAAATACTATATTCTAAAATAGAACAATGGTCTCAAATAGAACTCAGTAGGTAAGATACAACCCATCCCATAAAAGATTTAGATACCTTTTCAAGACTATCTGGTGGAGGGAAATCCTCACCATTTCTGTAATGATTTCCAATATCTCATACAACTGCAGCTAGTAGTAATTTTTATGTGCTGGGAAATATTCTTGAACTACTATTAACTCAGTCATTCACGTGAATTCCTGTTCTTCGCATAGCCTCACTTTTGAAGATAATATAATTTCTTTTTGACAGAAATAATTTCAAAAAATTCCCTCTTTCATTTCATTTACGTTTGACTGAATGTTGAAAAACTGATCAAATGTCGGAAACTACCGAAAGGATGAACCTAATTGAATAGAAAAACCAAAGAATTTTTATTCTTGATAGGATACTATTTTTTTTTAATTTCTAATAGCATTACTATTTTAAACATTATGTATTGTCTTCTGTGTAGGAATGGCGGTTTTTTTTCGCCTCCGATTTAACCTGACGGTTTAAACCGGTTTTTGAAAAAACCGTTTGTCGGTTTTTTAAAAAAAAGCAACGTTTGTGAGAGATTTTTTTATTAATAATAATATACAATAAGTACGTATTAATACTAATTAATTTATGTAATAAGTAGTGATTATAACTAAGTAATTAATACAATATTTAATAATAATAAATGAGTAATTATTGCAATAAGTAAGAATTATAGACAAAATTTTTTATTAACATTGTTTTCACAAGAAATTAATTCATTGGACAATATTTATCATCATATCTGCTCATAAAGACTCTTTCAACAATGAGTTGATCCGTGAGTCGGCATCTCTCATCGGAACCAACATCATTCAACGCAGATAGTAATCTTTCGGAAGCCACAAAACTTCCGACTAAAAATAAATACTTTTGGCTACAAAAAACAAATGCCGTTTGCAGACAAAAATTTTTTATTAGTACAGTTTTCTTTTACAGAAACCAATCTATTGGTCAATATTTATCTGTTCATTAAGACATTTTCAGTAATCCGCCAATCAACAGACGCCTCGAGAAAGCGGTTGTTGGCGATTGGTCTAAGATTATGAAATTCAAAGCTTTTTGACTTGGTAAATTTTTGTCTAGTCGAACCTAAAATCGAGCCTATATTCCGACCCGGTTTTTGGATTAAAAGAAAAAAAACAGCTTGCATGGAGGCAAAAAAAATCCCCAAGAAACCGGTTAACCGAAACAAAAAAAGGGTTTTCGGCTTAAACCGGTTCGGTTTTCCCATCCCTAGTTCTGTGTACTGTATTGTAAAATAGAAGTTTAATTGTTAGTTAGTTAAGAACTGCTAATTAATTAGTTAATGTTAGTTAGTTAAAAAGAAGTTAAAGTAGAAATTATAATTGGAAATAAAGTCCAATAGCTAAGATTCAACATTATCTCTCCCGAAAGGAATTGGACAATTTTGAAAGAGTCCTGGTCGTTCCTGTAATTATTTCCAAAGTCTCTCTCAATGGTGGCTTGTAATATTTTTTATGAGCCAAGAAATATTCTTCAACTATCATTAGCTCAGTCATTCACGTAAATTCCTGTTCTTCGGATCCCTTCACTTTCGAAGGTTTCTCTTCTCTTCTTGACAAAAATAATTTCGGACAATTTTATTCTTTTTTCATTTCCTTGATATTCTACTGTGCCTTGAAGAACGTATCAAATGGCGGAAACTATCGAATGGATGAACCTAATGGAACAGAAAAAGGAAAGAAAGAATTTTTATTCTTGATCGGAGACATTTTTTTTTTTAATTTCTGAAAATGACATGGGGAATTCTTTGCTTTATCCTTATCATTTGAGTTTAATACAAGTTATTGAAAGTTGGTTGTACGGTAATGATAAGAATAAGAAGGTTCCTTTTGCATAGATTGAAAAATTAATACTTTCGGGCGAAAGAATAAGAAAGGATTACAGTTTTTTTTACCGAAAGCTCGCTTTCTGTTGTAGAAGAATCGATATCATTGCGGTATTTTTAGATTTTATTACGGCTTTCGTTCCAGCATTTTAATCGAATGTAAATTTCCTAGACTTATAAGCTATTTAATAAGGTGAAATGTTTTGTTAAAAACTTACATTTTTAGATAAATTACTGAAAGCTTTGAACTTTTAGAAATTATCAGATAATAAATATAGTAGAATAGAGCTTTAGTAGCGAATTCTTGGACGAAAATAAAAAAAAAAATTATAAGATACTTCTCTTTCTTCAATTTTTAACATCTTAAATTTCTTTAAACTATTCTTTTTAGTCTAAAGCAAATTGATATAATTGATCCAGAGGTAACCCACCCAAAGAACCGTCTAATTAAAATCATACTTTAAAATGATTTTAAGTCGAAGTGACTTATCTCTATTATCCATAAGAATCAAAATATTTTTATTAGAAATATTAATTCAATTCATGTAAATATTTATTTCGAAAATGAAATTGATGCAATTATTCTAGAATTTAAAATAGAATGAAAGAAATAAATGTATGCAAGGTTTTGTATAAAAATGTTTCATGAAAAATAATCATTATGAACTGAAATATTACAAAACTTCCAAAACTTTAAAAATGCCCAATTGCTTTTCATAAGTAACTTCAAATGTTACAATTTATACCGAATACTTTTGAGAAACATTTAAAATTATTTTAAAATTTTTCATATAAATATGCGAGCAATTAATTATTCTTATTTTACCATGAATACGTTAAGATTAATTTTATTAAATGATTATATTTTTTATTGTAATATTAACTTACAGCAATATTACAATAAAAAAAACTATTCATATAGATCTTCGAAGAATAGGGTAAGGGATTTGTGAAATTGTTTTTTAAACAATGGTAAAAATTTTAAACGAAATTAAACCGCGTGTTTCCGAGATAAAACAAAACGGGCATTGATTTTTTTATGTATGAAGTGCACATTTCTTAATTAATTTTATTTGTGGAACTTTGATGAAACTTTTTAATCATTTATAAAATATTAAAAGTCTGTTTACATCAATTAAAAGACTGTTTACATCAATTAAAAGACTGTTTACATCAATTAAAAGAC